>JBBPMA010000265.1:0-32634 GCA_038090075.1 Xanthoconium purpureum | reverse complement strand
GAAGAGGGTCAGGTCGGAAGGGTAGAGGTGTGTGGTCGATCTTGGGTTGCATGTACATTTGTACGTTGGAGAGGAGTCCTGATGACTTATGATCGGATTATTTTTCTTGCCTGTTTATTTTATTTCACCGAGATTACCGTCGACAGTAGTACATGCACAGCTGTACATCCCTCTCTCTGCCCAAAGTCCCGAGAAGCGATGTTAGAAAAAAAATGGCCAAGATAGGTATCTAGCCTCTCGGTCGTGCCTGAATCCCTTGCAGATAAAAACGTTGTTGAATTGATCTAATTTTGGAGCTACACATGTAGTACCATATTTACACACTAAACATGGGCTCATTTGTTCTGTCACCGAGGGAACATATGTAGGTGGGAATTAGGGAACCTGCTGGAGTTCTCGAAGAAATGTCATGCAGTGCCCAGAACTTGAAACAACAAACACCAAGCAAAGAACCAGACACAGATGACACAGGCAAGAACTGCAAGGGTATGCAGAACCTGCAAGTTGGTTTGGGAACCCGGGGTATGCAACAAAATCGTACTGTCCGAGGGCACTGGGCTGCGGTGGGATGCCGTACATGGGCGAACGCAAACAGGAAAGATGAGGCGAATGAGAAAAGATAAAGCAGCAAAACAACTTCACTCACTATACTGCCATACGGTGTTGCCGTAAGAGGGGGCCCAGGGTTCGTAGCAGCAGGTTGCACGGTCTCCCGATCAGCCCAACTACACTTGACCGCACTGCCGTGCACCATCCGACCTTGCAGCTGAACGATCGCCTGGGCAACATGTTCGTGCGTGTCAAGCTTGACGAACGCAAAGCCACGATCAGCTTGCATGCGAATCTCGTAAAGATCGCCAATAGATTGGAACAACGGAATGAGGTCCGCTTGGGTGCAGTAGGGTGCCAAGTTACCGACACGAATAGTGGTGTTGTAGCCAGGCGTTTGCTGGACAACGGCTTCGTAGGAGAGGGGACCGCCCTAGAAGTTGATAGGCGCAGGTGCAGGAGGTGCTGCTCCTCCCTGGATTTGGTCCGCCCAGCTGACACGGATGGTACGAGAGCCGAGCCATTCCCCATCCATAATGACGATCGCTTGTTCAGCGTCTGTCTCGTCCTTGAACGCGAGGAAGCCATAACCACGAGATTTTCCGGAATTGTTATCCAACATCACACGAGCATCGGATAAGGTCTCAAACGCGCTGAAAGCCTTAGCGAGAACCTCGTCATTAACTTCGGGGGAGAGATCGCCGACGAAGACGTGGTGATGACCGGTGGTGTCTTCTTTGCTTTGTTGTCCTTGGTAAGCCCAGTTGACACGAATTTCCGTGTCGAAAATTTTGCGGCCATTGAGGGTCCGCAGAGCGGTCTCTGCAGCACGCATGTCGAGGTACTCGACGAAACCATAGTTGAGGCCGCCATGCTGGTAGTTACGGTCTGGGATAATTTTGACATGCTGGACTGGGCCAGCGATGGAAAAGATCTCAGTGAGCATGTACTCGGTTATCCGAGGGCTCAGGTTGCCGACGTAGAGATGGGCACGCCTCTGCTGAACGGGGCCGCCCTGGACATTAGTTGGAGTAGGTGCAGCACCGGATGTTCCGGCAGAGCCGGGACGAAGTGTCCCTCCTCCGCTAATCGCCCAATTGAGACGGATGAAACTGGAGCCTAGCCTTTTCCCGTTCATGGCATCGATGGCCCGTTCAGCGTCTGCCTTATCCCCGAACGTGAGATAGCCATAAGATTTTCTGGAATGCGGATCCCGTGTTACGCGGACATCGGATAAGGTGCCAAAAGCACTAAAAGCCTTGGCGAGAACTTCGTCATTGACTTCGGGGGAGAGATCGCCGACGAAGACGTTGTAACGTTCGGTGTTGTCTTCTTCGTCCCTAATATTAGCGTCCGTCAGCAGTCGTAAATGGAAGCGGAAGGATTGACATACTCAGCGTGCGATGTTGCAGCTTTCGACTGGGACACACTTACTGAAGTCCGATCAGGTACGGAAGAATGTTCCTGGGGAGAGCTTTGAAAAACAGGGTTAACCAAGGTTCAAGGACGCGACCTAACAACACGGGAGAAGTACCTACCCTCTCTGAATGTATACGGCGCCTGTGAACATTGAGCGACTGGACCGCATGAGGAAGTTCGAGCAGACTTGCCATCCTCCAAAACCACCTGGTAGTGTTCCGATAGCACCTCTTGAAGACGCTCCTCGCATGAAAAATCAGCGAGTTCCAGCAGTCCCTGTCGTCGAAGTCAAGGAGTGCACGGTTCCTTAGCTAGCGACCAACCATTCGAAGAATTTCAATCCATAAGCTATCGTGTGTGAGCGCAAGCGTCGCACGCGGCTCCTAATGCGACCGTTGGTCAATGCGCCTGACTCCTATGATGGCAGTACGTACCTTCTTCAGCATATATTGATTGATCGAGTCGCCGGGATGAGATGCCTGTACCTGTGATTTATTGAACATGACAAATAGGCCACGTACCATAATTACTGATAGACGGACCTGGGATACATCAGGCACACGATCAACCGTCATGTGTGCATCTACGTAGAGTCGAACTTTGAATTTGGCGGAACGTCGCGTTTGAAGGCTGGAACTACTCCGTCCTGCTGCCCCAAGGGACCATGATTGTGCTTTATGAAAGCCAGTGATGAGATAGAAGGAATCGTTGTGTATGAAGCGGCCAGCGTCTTCGGTGGCACATTCGTACCAACTAATCCCGTGCCGAACTGCTTCGTCTAGAAACTTTCTCTCATTTCCCAAATCACAGCTTTGAGCGCCTTCGGGTAGAATGAGGACTGCGCCATCTTCTATAGAGAGGCCAAATTCGTAATCAGCCCTTTGAATAATCTTGATCTCTTTCTGAACTCTTCTATCCCCATGGAAATGCAACATATCTGGAAGGCGTTTGGTCGCAATTATGAACGTCTTGGGATATTAGTTCCACAGAGGCACTTGAGATAACGCCATGAGCAGATACTGCGTCGGACAGCGTAGCGAGGTCGGTTTTGTGATTTAGTACAACGGGCGTAAGATGCTTTGGGACAAGCTCAGGATATGGTTGCTTGTCGGGGGGTAGCGTGATGTTGAACAGCACGTCAAAGCTACCGTTGAGCGGCGAGGCGATGCCAACGTCACCGATCTTCGGCCCATCTCGTTGATAATCCTCTGGGAGCTCGCCCTTTAGTTGTGGGGTCCATAATGGATAGCCACACGTTCCGGCCAGACACCTTGAATACACTTCATGGTAGGGAAAGGACATGCCGCCACGTTCCAGTAGCGCCTGGGCTTACCGAAGCATAATGCGATGAAGGCTGGGAGCACAAGATCATAAAGGCGGCCCGCCTTAGGGTTTTGGTATGAAATTCCCATGCTAGAGTTCCCACCCTTGTTGTCTCAACTTGCAAAACGTTGCATCAGCACTTGAGCGGATGAGTCGAGAGTGATTCCCGTGATGCATCTGATGCTGAGATTATGCTGACCAGGCTCACCGCGTGTTCAGGCAATAAACCCATAAGCATGATGACATGTGCATGGCAATGGATGCCTGACCATGGGGATAACTAGATGACACCAAATCCTAAACACTGCTACGTTCAAAATCCTCAAGCAAGATCACACACTTGGTAACATGCTTCGAGCGTATGTACCTCTCTTTCTCTCCTACTCGCCCGCCCTCTCCGTTGGCGTCTTAAACCTCATTCGGTCAACCTGTGTATTTACGGCCAGGTACTCTCCGTGCCCCAAAGTCCTCTTTGCGGGCTACGAGGTCCTACATCCACACCACCCTTACTTCCTTCTCAAAACCCAGACAGACGGCATCATCACCACTCAAGTAGTGCTCGAACAAGCATGGACCAAGCTTATTGCTACGCTCTCGTCTCTCGAAGCCAAGTTCAAGCGCGAGTTCTCGTTCAAAGACGTCGAAGGCGCAGTACCCGAGGACCCGTACGGGACAGCAGGCACTGGTGCACAAACATGGGGTGCAGGCAAGGACTTTTTATGTAGGACGAAGCTGTTATATGTGTCTTCTGCCGTCAGTCGATTCCTTTATCTTCATTTACGACGTCTCGCGTATACATGTAACTCTGTTAATATAAGTAATATCATAGGTTTCATGAGAGCCCTCTAGGGCATACCTGGACTCGACAGTCGTCGAGTTCTCACCAGACGGATTTTGGTTTCCCACATATTCTTGGTTTTCAAACTTGACGCGTGACGTCTCAAGCTGGTGGTGTGCAACACATGCCTTCTCACTAATGTATACGGGTTTCTCTGGTTGGAAATGATAGGGTTTCCTCATAATAATGGGGCCCTGTGGTGGGTACATTCGATCATACACAACACTTGAGGCATGCTGTACTGTATAGCATCACGCTTGGACGGCAAGCAACTCAGCGCAACGAGCAGTATCTCTCGATCGACGCAATGCGTTGTGAAATGGTGTACTCCAGTTGCGCCATTATAAAGCTAGATTACAAAGTAGATTGGAACACATTGAGAGACCTGAGGAATATATTTTTGTGTCGTGAGTACGAAAGCACCGACCGTTTCTTCTCGTCTTCCCTTTAGAACCTGACTGGCCTGCTGTAATTGAGCTCCTTCCTCGTAAACTCGGCGATCTCGTCACTCGAAGGACGTGGTCCACCGGACCAACATCTTTCAATGAATTTCCACCTGTTATCCGTCATCGTCCTTTGAGCGGGTCTGCTATGTCTCCTGCCTTTCATGATGGCGGCTATCACTTGCTCGTCACGGGAAAGATGGTCATAAGGGACAGCGCCCCTCAAAATCTGACCCATCCTCGTAAACCATGGTGACCAAAGGGGGAGCACGATATCACACACCTGAAACATGATGCTTCCAAACGAGTACACGTCGCTACGTGACGTAGGGCGGATATGAGAATTATCGGGATCGATTAGTTCAGGAGCCATCCATCGCACAGTGCCCTTATTCTGACGACTCGTTGAAAAGGTTCCGAGTCGTCCACTTATCGCTGTAAACGATGTGGACAGACCAAAGTCGCAAACACAAGCGCGCCCATTCTCACGGACTAGGACATTCGACTGTTTATTAAACTTGAGCAACAAGCAGGGGGTCAGAACAAAAACACGTACGCCAGACAGATCGCCGTGGACGATTCGCTGAGAATGCACTATCCGCCAGATTATCTCCGATCAGAAACATAAAAAAGCACGCGATCTGAATAACTCACGGTACCGTAGACCAAGCGCCACATCATTTACCTAGAAAACAATATTTAGCCATTTCTGAGCACGGATCCGAATGAACACATGCCAAGACTAATCTGTTTGTTGTCCCCAGGTCCCTGTATTTCTCGAGATATTCTGTCAGGGCACCGTTTTCGATCCATGGACACACCATAGCAGGCATGTCGGGGTGCATATTGATATTCCTAATGGTCCCAAACAATGGCAAAACGTTTGCATGTTGCAGGTTCAACCACACTCTCAATTCTCGTTCAAACCGCTATTCCAAGTGGAGAATTAGGTCAGGCTTCCCTCATAAACTAGGGCGTACCTTCATCCTCTCAGACAGGTTTTCCTCGCGTTGTTGGTACACCTTGTATACTTTGATTGCCACCTATTGGCTGTTAAGGTTCCCCTCGTGGTAAGAAGGATGCAACGTACATCGGTCCCCCTCCCATTCATAGACAACCTCCCTTTGAAAATGTCTCCATAGCCCCCCAATGCGACCGGGTGTTCACCGGATCTTGTCACACTTCCAGTAAGATCAAGAGGAAAGTAGCGCCGGATATCTTCCATCGACAAGCCCATTCCACCCTCGACGTACGTCCCCGTTGGCCTCTGAGGCCGGGCCGCGGGCTTTCCCGTTGTCACCTCCTTTCCTCGACCTCCAGCGTCCCTCTTTCCGTCCCTACCCTCTTCCCGCCCCACATTGAGACCTAAATCTCCAGGCCTCAGCGTCGTGTCTGATTTGGGAGATTCGACCTCTCCCTTCGAGTCCCGGTGAGCTCCCCTCGCAAAAGCTGCATCCTGAGGTCTACCCGTGCCATCTCTGCTGGTCGGCTGCGCGACCCCTCGCCCCATCATACCTAGGAACTGCTGCACCATTTGAGGGTGCAACCTGAGACGCATCGCCAACACATTCATGATGTCCGTTTCTGTTGGTCTCCAATTCCTGTCAACGAACTGCTGCATCCTGATCCCAAGGCTAAGGAACCAATCCTGTGGATTGGGTAGATGTACCGGCGTTCTGAAGCAACAGCTTCTTAAGAGTTCACGAATCTTCTTTTGCGACTGTGCGTAATTGTAGTTTTGGAGACTGGTATGGTCTGCGACCGCGCCAACGCAAGCGTGCCCGTCGCTCCTGAGGCCATATCGTTCGAAGATAGTCTTGTTCTTCGTCCACCAGTCCTCCATCTGCGTCTCCCCCTCCAGGCCAGTGACAACGATTGCGATGGGAACCTTGATCTGAAACATATCTGAGAACAACCGATAATTGCTCTGCATAGTCGTGAAACTATCGGCGCGTATGCAGAAGAGCAAAAGATGGATGCCACCGGCAGCGCTTAATTTGTTGACGAAGCCGTAAGCTCTTTCGAGAGCTGCAAGGTAGATGTTTCCCTTCATCTCCGGCTCTTCGAGGCCAACCGTCTCGAATACAGTGAAATTCATGTCATCAACAGGAATGTCGTAGCGAGTCGTTTGCAGCAGGTAGCCGCCGACATCGGATGGAACTCTGGCGAGGTTATTGCGAGCGATGAGGTTGACGACTGCGCTTTTGCCGACGCCAGGTTCACCGAATATGACGACGTTTGTCGGTGGGTTTTTACCGGTCTGGGGAGCTATGGTCATCTGCTCCAACGCGTTGGACAACGGGGCCTCTGAGAAAAGCGCTCGTCAGTTTGACTCGATAATAAATCTTCGCTCGAGCATTACCAGTACCACGACCGCCGTCAGAAGCGGCAACAAAGTTTGAATGGGAATGAGAAGGGCGTCCTGGAGGATGTGGATGTGCTCTTGAAATCTGCAACGTGTTTTGCTGGGACGCACCTACTGAAGTCCGAGGTCCGAGGTCCCCGGCGTCTGCAGGGAGCATCGTACGACGTGGTGCGCCGGGTACGTTGAGCGGGAGAGTAGGCGGGGATGGATTCCTGTGGTGGATGGGAGAGGACATGTCGAGGGGCGGATCCAAAGGTGACTCTTCATCCTGTCTCGTAGCGGACGTTGACTCTGGCGTGGCTGTCGTGGGAGGTGCATTATCATAATTAATGTTACTGGGTTTGTGGGTGTCGGCATCGTCTGGGAGCACAAAGGGAGGGAAGTCTGTGTCCTTGACTGGGGGCGCGGGTGCAGAGGGGGTGGCCTTGAGGGTTACGACCTTAGGCGGGCCCCTTGAGCTCCTTGACTCGCGACTTGGTGTGTGGACGACGTGCGAGAAGGGACAGGAAGAGCCAGCGGTGCAAGCGCCGACTTTGAAGAACTTGCAGGGGACATGCGAGAGGTCCTTGGCTGCAAACGGTGAGGACGAGGGGCCACCCTGGACACTAGTTGAAGTAGGTGCAGCACCGGATGTTCCGGCAGAGCCGGGACGAAGTGGCCCTCCTCCGCTAATCGCCCAGTTGAGACGGATGAAGCTGGAGCCTAGTCTTTGCCCGTTCATGGTATCGATGGCCCGCTTAGCGTCTGCCCTATCCCCGAATGTGAGGTAGCCATAAGACTTTCCGGAATGCGGATCCCGTGTTACGCGGACATCGGATAAGGTGCCAAAAGCACTGAAAGCCTTGGCGAGAACTTCGTCATTGACTTCGGGGGAGAGATCGCCGACGAAGACGTTGTAACGTTCGGTGTTGTCTTCTTCGCCCCTAATATTAGCGTCCGTCAGCAGTCGCAAATGGAAGCGGAGGATTGACATACTCAGCATGCGGTGTTGCAGCTTTCGTCTGGGACACACTTACTGAAGTCCGTTCATGTACGGAAGAATGTTCCTGGGGAGAGCTTTGAAAAACAGGATTAACCAAGGTTCAAGGACGTGACTTAACAACACGGGAAAAGCACCTACCCTCTCTGAATGTATACAGCGCCTGTAAACATTAAGCGACCGGGCCGCATGGGGAAGTTCTAGTAGACTTGCCATCCTCCAAAACCACCTGGTAGTGTTCCGATAGCACCTCTTGAAGACGCTCCTCGCATGAAAAATCAACGAGTTCCAGCAGCCCCTGTCGTCGAAGTCAAGGTGTGCACGGTTCCTTAGCTGGCGACCAACCATTCGAAGCATTTCAATCCATAAGCTATCGTGTGTGAGCGCAAGCGTCGCACGCGGCTCCTAATGCGACCGTTGGTCAATGCGGCTGACTCCTATGATGGTAGCACGTACCTTCTTCAGCATATATTGATTGATCGAGTCGCCGGGATGAAAAGCTTGTACCTGTGATTTATTAAACATGACAAAGAGGCCACGTATCATAATTACTGATAGACGGACCTGGGATACATCAGGCACACGATCAACCGTCATGTGTGCATCTGCGTACAGTCGACTATGACCACCCGAAAAATCTTGTTCTGCTATGTTGCCCGTGGCACCCTGTGTGTCGGATGATGTAGAATCAGGCGTCCTACCCCACAGAAAGTTGATTACATGGGCCCCAAGCCCCCCAAACGTGCCCTGTTGGGTTTTGACAGATACGGTTTTCAAGAATAATATCCTGTTGACCGTGATTCTGAATCCACGAATGAAGACTGTCTGGTTGGGGGGGGCTCTTCCGCCCAGAATTGAATTTGGAATCTGGTAGGGATCCGTGGGCCCGAAACGTTCCATGAATCCATGCGCAGCACGTTCCCAATAGTAAGCCTGCGCCGTTTCCCGACCTTGCTGGATTATTCCTACTTTGAATTTGGCGGAACGTCGTGTTTGAAGGCTGGAACTGCTCCGTCCTGCTGCCCCAAGGGACCATGATCGTGCTTTATGAAAGCCGGTGATGAGATAGAAGGAGTCGTTGTGTATGAAGCGGCCTGCGTCTTCGGTGGCACATTCGTACCAATTAATCCCGTGTCGAACTGCTTCATCTAGAAACATTCTCTCGTTTCCCAAATCACAGCTTTGAGCGCCTTCGGGTAGAATGAGGACTGCACCGTCTTCCATGGAGAGGCTGAACTCATAATCGGCCCTTTGAATAACCTTGATCTGTTTCTGAGCTCTTCGATCCCCATGGAATGCAACATACCTGGAGGGTGTTTGGTCGCAACTATGAACGTCTTTGGATATTAGTTCCACAGATGCGCTTGAGATAACGCCATGAGCAGATACTGCGCCGGACTGTGTAGCGAGGTCGGTTTTATGATTTAGTGTAACGGGCGTAAAATGCTTTGGAACAAGCTCGGGATATGGTTGCTTGTCGGGAGACAGCGTGATGTTGAACAGCACGTCAAAGCTACCGTCGAGCGGCGAGACGATGCCAACGTCACCGATTTTCAGTCCATCTCGTTGATAATCTTCCGGGAGCTCGGCCTTTAGTTGTGGGGTCCATAATGGATAGCCCGGACACGTTCCGGCCAGACACCTCGAATACACTTCATGGTAGGGAAAGGACATGCCGCCACGTTCCAGTAGCGCCCGAGCTTATCGAAGCATAATGCGATGAAGGCCAGTTCCCATGCTAGAGTTCCCACCCTTGTTGTCCGTTTACCCAACCTGCATCAGTATAATTCCAAGCACTCGGGCGGGTGAGTCGGGAATGATTTCCATGATGCATCTGATGCTGGTTGGGCTCACCGCAATGAAACCCATAAACATGATGACATATGCATGAAAATAGATGCTCGACACCGTCATTACTCGGCAGGATCAAAGAGAAAGAGTACTCCCGCTTTGAGGAGGGGTCAGGTCGTCGACCTTGGGTTACGTGGAGGAAGCTTATGATCGGATTATCTTTATTTTATTTCACCAAGATTACATCCCTCCCTCTGCCCAAAGTCTCTCCAATTACAAAGGAAGAGGCGAAGAAAAAACGGTATAAATAACCCGCAAGACCGCTCGCGAGACCATACCGGTGTAGAGCGAAATATGAAGAAAAAAGAGAGAAAGAAAAAAAGGCTACTAGATAGGTATCCAGCCTCTCGAGAGGTCGTCTCCCTTGCAGATAAAAACATTACTTGTACGTAAATACGTAGACAGGGGGGTCTTGTCTTCTCGTCATCACCGTCCATGGTCCAACTTTTTCTTTTCATTCTTCGTTTTTGTTTTCGTGGAGGAAACGGGACATCACCCGTCCTGGTCCATGCTAAAGAGCTCGTCGTCGTCGCTGATCGGCCGACTGAGCGGGCTGAGCGCGTTTTGGGTATGCCAGTGCCGATGGCTGTTTGCAGAATGCGAGGGTGTACGAAGGGGCGCTCCGCCACCCGTCGTCGGGAGCCGCGAAAATATGGACTCATGCGCAGCCATCGAGGACGACGAGACGGGTACGCCTGACGCTGTCGGGTTCGCCAGGCTCAAGTCGTGGTACGCAGACAACGAGAGGTGCGAGTCGGCGGAGAGGAGCGCGTGGTTCGACTGTAGGTGCCAGTCCTGGTTCGCGCCAGCGTTGATCCCAAACGGAACAGGCCCGTGTCCGGGGCTGAACGCGCCCCCGCCGACGCTCGACCCGCCGAGCGAACCAGGCGAGCCAGTGAGCGGAAGTGCGTGTATGCGCGAGTAGCCTGCTGCGAGGCCCTGTGGGAGACTCTGGCCGGGGGCATGTGATTGGAGGGCCCGGAAGGACGGGGACGTGGCTTCTCCGAGACCGAGACCGACGCTTGCCCCGTTGTTTGCGCTCGTCCGTCCCTCGTCTGCAGCTGGGCCATGGATGGGAGCATGAGAGAGGGGAGAGCGGCTCAGTCCACTGAGACCTAAGCCAGCGCCGAGGGGGAGTCCACCGTTGGGGCCACGACCGTTGTTGTTTCCGGAATTCATCTTGGAGTAGTAGTGATGAAGACCGGGAAGGAATGCAGCGGAGGCATTGGATGGCGCGAGCAGGGAAGACGACGGTGAATGCGACTCGTCCCGGAAAGCGCCTATTGCCGATGGTGAGATGGCACCACCACCCAAGTTGAGTGCGCCCAGACCGTTGGAGGATTTGAGGGAGCTCGGCGTGCCGGAGCCTATTGGCCCGAAAGCAGGCTTATCTGGGGAAGCAGGCACACCGTTGGTCGTGAGACCACGTTCTGCCCAAATAGACTTGACGTCTCCCAAAAGGGATGGAGCAGGAACGGAGCGCGAATAACGATGATTGGCGTGGTGAGTCTGCGTTTGCGTTTGGGGAGCAAGAGGGGGCATGTTGGGGAGCGGGGAAGATGTGTCATTGAGATTGACAGGGCGGGATGATCCGGAGTGTGTGCGAGACATTCTGCGAGAACGCTCCGAGGGAGTCAAAAGGTCTGTAAGCGAGGACGGCAAGAATTCCTCCAAGTCTTCGTCTGCGGGAAGATCTGCAGAAATGTTGACTTCGATGCCCGGGGTGGCCTTGGCGATGCCCGGTGTGGGAACCGAGCCAACGTCTGTTTTCCAGGCTGGACTGTGTGTATGCCCAAGGGAGGACGGCACGCCTGCCGTAGGGCCGAGCCGATTCCTTGATTCGGTAAGCAAGGATGTCTGAGCGTGAAACGTGGAAGGGATTCCAGCATTTTGGGGAGAATTTCCGGACGAAATCGGGGAATGAGTGGGCAATGATCCTCGGGGAGGCGAACCAATTGGGCCGAGATCCGCGGCGTCTGCAGGGAGCATCGTACGACGTGGTACGCCGGGTACGTTGAGCGGGAGAGTGGGCGGGGATGGATTCCTGTGGTGGATGGGAGAGGACGTGTCGAGGGGCGGATCCAAAAGTGACTCTTCATCCTGTCTCGCAGCGGACGTTGGCTCTGGAGTGGCCGTCGTGGGAGGTGCATTATTAATATGACTGAATTTGTGGGTGTCGGCATCGTCTGGGAGCACAAAGGGAGGGAAGTCTGTGTCCTTGACTGGGGGTGCGGGTGCAGAGGGGGTGGCCTTGAGGGTCATGGCCATAGGCGTGCGGCCCGAGGTCGTGCGGGTTGGTGCGGTTGAGCCGGAGAGCAAGCCAGAGCCCGTGGACGACGTGCCATGAGGGAGGACAGGCCTGTGGCCATCCTTCTTTCCGCCCCTTGAGCCCCTCGACTCGCGACCTGGTACGGACGGTACACCGCCGTTGGCGGCGAGCTGGGCGGCCTTCTTGTTTTTTCGATCCATGGACATGCTCTGGCCGGGCAGGACATGGGCGAGGGCACATTTGTGGCCAAACTTGCAGTTTCCCTTCACGAACCAGGCGCAGACGTCTTTCTGCTGGCCGGGCTCGTGGACGACGTGAGAGAAGGGACAGGAAGAGCCGGCGGTGCAAGCGCCGACTTTGAAGAACTTGCAGGGGACATGGGAGAGGTCCTTGGCTGCAAACGGTGAGGACGAGTGAGGCGAGGCGAAGAGGGAAAAAGCGATGTGCATACACTTTGACGAGGACGACTTTGACTTGTGTTGCTGGTCGTCGTCTGTCGAGTCTGTCGATGGCATTGTGGAAGAGGAAGAGGACGATAACCTAATTATCGATGAAAAATAGTGTAGCAGCCACCCCAGACAGTCCCAAAAATCGATCTTTGTGGTACGTCACTCTGCATGCACACTCCGCGCGACCTTTCCATTTCCTTCTTCCTCTTCTTCCAATCCAATGCCACGTCCAAGAGACATTACTGGTCTCTGCATCGCCGCTGCTCTCACCAGCATCGCAGCCGCATACGTCTGGAACGAGGTGCGCATCCATCCACACACATCACGCCACACCCATCTCACCACATCGCAGTGGGTCCTGCCATGGTGGGAGTCGGACGCCCGGCACCCGCCCCCCGACGACGAGAAACCACTACAGGATGGCCCGTCGACGATACAGGCTGACCCAGTGCCTGCGCCTGTCTCGGACCCCGAACAGGCGGATCCGAACAGGGGCAGCCAGTCTCGCTCGCTTCCCCCTCTCCGCACCCACTCACTCCCCCCTCCTCTCCCAAACGGACGCGCCATCCTCTCTGGCTCGTCCATCGTCATGAACCCCGACGCCATGACATCCTCCGCATCACTGCACACCCTGAGCACGCAGGATGGCACAGACGAAGAAGGCACTTCCCAGCCGGATACGTCCGACACAGACACGGAGCCCTTCGTTGACGTCTTATCACCATCACCCACCCACGTCGTGTCCAGACGGCGCAGCTTCCGAAACCACGACCTATTCGCCGCGTCTCACATATCCTTTTCAGAGCTTGGGAGCTTGGTTGGTCCGGAAAACGGACCTCACTAGGCGCGTAACACTAAGGGCTTGCAGACTTGTATACCATACTTGGGTCATTTGCGTGTAATCTATGCTCTTGGAATCAGCTTGTAGACTACCCCAATTCTCATTCACTTTCTTGTATGCTAGTGTAACAAAAAATGTCTTCATCGCCTATCTGTTGGATGCCGTGTCTGAAATGCCTTGTTAACGAGCTTGAACCAACGAAAAAACAGCACAGCCTACTTTTCCTTGACATGCGATCTCAGTCCATTAAAACTCATCGCCCTCGCCCCCTTGTTACCCGGTTTTTCGAACCCGATCACGGCGTCCATCTGTTCTATAACACCGAAACAGTGCTTGCATCCATAGTTGACCTTTTTGCAGAGACGCCGTGCACGGTAGGACAGCCCAAGCAGCAAGTCACACGTGCCTCTCTCAAACGCAAGTCGCGTGTTCGGAACAGGACGGTGCATATGCACGTTCTCGGTGCCAGTGGGCTTGTTCTCATCCTTTTTCACGAACCCGACGTCCCCCGGGGCAGACGTAGATAACAGCTTGATCTCCATCGACTTGTGGCGATGAGCATGACCGATCTGTGATGCCAAGTGAGTCAAACGGGTAAAACCGTGCAGTTAGGCGCACCGCGGTCTCAAAGTCCATCACTACCCAACCCTTGCATGTCATGCATCGTATAATACCTCCCAACTTTTTCATGGCAGTGGGTATCTCAGGGCTTTCCTCAGAAAGGCCTGCAAGACTGAGGATGGTCCTGATGACAGAGATGGCCTATGGAGCTTCAGCACATATCCCAAGAAGAAGCGATGGAGCAAGTTACCTTTGCGTCTTTCTCGAACATGTCCACCGTCCAACCCGCTGTCTTCTTCTTACCTCCACTCGTCGCCTTTTCTTGTCTATTTCGGTCACTAGGTGTGGCCTCGATCTCGCTTTCCTTTGGTGCTTCCTCGATGCTCTTTCCTGACCCAGCCACACAAACGTGCGAACAGACACCTTTAAAGTCCAAGCACCGTTCCCTCTGATACGCCCTCCCTACCGTGCCCTCGCCGCATCGTCGACAGAAAAACTGCGCCGTGACGCGCTTCAAAGGGTGAACCGTGAGTGAGCTCGCGCTCTGCCATCCACTCGGATAACCAAGCAGCGTCATCAATCGCTTTTGGACGGGAATAAGCCAGGCATGGACGTCCTGCTTGATTAGCGAAGTGGCCAACTGCGAGTTGATGTCGCTCGGGACAGAGGTGCCGCCAGGTGGTAACGCGCTCGGGTCAGGACTTCCCTTGAGCACACGGACGGAAGGGAGCGTGAAGAAGACGGACAGAGGCGGAACAGTAAAGGGATCGCTCGCGTCCGATTCCAAAGTGCCACAGCGCATACGTTCGTAAACCTTCTTCAACTCGGTCAGTTTCTCCCCATAATTTGCCTCTGCTTTTTGACGCTGATGGCGTGCTTTCAGTGTCAGAAGCTCTGATTCAATCGTGGACCGGATCGGGGACACGTCTGAGAAGTAGCGCAAGGTAACAAAGATCAGCAGACCGTACAGTAAAGTTACACCACAACCGCATACCTTTCATGTCGATCGTTTCTAAAAGTAGATTCTTGCGCCTCTGTAAAGAAGCATAGGTTTGCGACACAACAAGATCACTCAGATCCCATCCTTCATTGTTAGCAAGACTCTTCGTCCTGCAAGTCAGTAGGTTTCCTCAGAGATCGGCAGCGAACAATGAAAGGCAATCCTTGCCCACCATCTCTCATTAGCTCTCTTGATGAATTTGAGTACTTGGTCATACTCCCACTTCCAGGAAACCAGAGTGATCGAGATCTGGTGGTACACGTCATGTGTCGTTCGGTTCGGTAAGCAGAGGACGTCCAAAGAGCGCGAAAGGGGTGCAAACCGTCACAATCCATCCATGGACGAAAAAGATCCAAGAACGACGCACCCCCATGATTTGAGAAAGCCTTTGCTTCGCCGCGCGACACCGCTAGAACGGGATTAGTGAACGAACTAGAGGGGGTTGTCGAGCGATATGCACGCACCTCCAAAACGCGCTTCGTCTGTTCGTCTCCCTTGCCCTCCGCATCAGCCTGTTCGGCGTGCTTGTACGCCTGCAGCTGGCGCTGAACTGCCTCCCAATCACTTTTCCGAAACAAGATATCCCCGAATGGCCCTGTCCCAGGACCAGAACGTGTCAGTGTCGCTCACCCAATGGTGGTCGAGATCATACGTACAGATTCTAGCGTGAAACCTGGATGGGTCTAGATTTTAAAAAAGGTTGAGAACGAATCAAGAGGGGTCGTTGACAAGAACCCACAGAAACATCGGGTGCTTTCCACAGGGGCTACCCAAAGAGATCGAGGGTCCTTCCCTAGAAACTCTGAGGTGACGTTGACGAGGATCTCGCTGCATGCGGAACGACAGACGTCAGGAAAGGAAGAGAGAAATCAACGAACGGAGACGACTCACTCGAGGAACTTTCTCCGACAATGCCACTGTCATACGCAAACGAGGTCACCATCACTCAACAAGCGTTCAAACGTTCGGGAATGAATATACACGCACGCTTCCACAGAGCCTAATCTTTGCCGCGAAACTCGCATACATCTCTCGCGTCGCCTCTCCACACACCTCACAGACGCCACCCCCAAACACGAACGCGGCATAGTCCGCCTCGCTCTTCTTCAAGCCGTTTGGAGGGTCTGGAAGTGGAATTAGGAAGGCCCTGCGAACGCCCCGCCAGATGAAGGCGGCGTCGGGGTTTCGCGAGAGCGAACGGTACAAGAACGAGCAGGTGCGAGAGACGGCGAGAACGGTGGGAGGCGAACAAGTGTAGAGAAGGACCTCTGCAAGGATCTCGATGGGGAGACTGGTCAACGAAACACATGAGGTCGGCGTGGACGAGTTTGCTGGGTTACTGAGAGCGAGTCGCGGTCGCTTGTTGGTCATGTCGTCTTGAAAGAGTGGACACAAGCGAGAGAATACATTGCACCTTTATAACCAACCTCAAGGCCTCACTCTAATGCGACGTACTAGTGACACATACAATAGTCATTCATTCGTGGATAATACAGTAAAGACGAGAGCTGACGGTAAACCGGACAGTGATGATAGGACGACGTAATTGGACATAGAGGGGTCATGACAGCGAAAAGACAGCGAGACAGCGAAGTGACAGTAGCGGAGAACAAGGTGGTGGAAGTTCGCACCCGCATCATAATATCTCGACGACATCAGCATGGATATCCCTAACGAAGTTGATATGGTGCTTGATGCCCGGAAGGATGATCTCGTGCTCCGTGGCAACGCGCTTGAACTCCCCATTGAGTTGCTGCCGAAGTAACAGTGCATGGAACGGCTGTTGTAGACGGACGATCAGCCGCAAAGCTCGGCTATAGTCATCCATCGCGGCGACGGGTAGAATATGCAATGGCGAAGAGGGGACAAAGTCGGTCTCGGCTTCTGAATCAGACTGGTCTTCGTCTTCATCTTCGTCCTCGCTGCCATCCGTCGCCACACCCCAAGGCAAGCCATTGAGTGGATCGCGCAGATCGCGGATCCACGGGTCTATGAAGACGAGTGTACGTGCTTCCTCTGGTGATAGCTTGTTTGATGTCTGAAATTCCACAATACCGATCGCCGACACCCGAGCACGGTATCGGAACTCCTGATCCGGCATGAAACCTTGTATCCAGAGTCTTTTGATTGGGAAAATGAGGCAGGGGAGGTGGAGTCGGCGATTGGCGAAGCGCGCTGGAGGTAGACGAGTAATCTGGTCGTGGACTAGCACGACGTCTGTCCGAGATAATGAGGTCCCCAACGTCGCAACGCGGGTGGACATATCGGCGTCCTCGATGGTGGGCGAAGAGCTAGGCGGTTGACGATAGACTGCAAGGGTGTCAGGAAGGCAACTGTTGTATGGCGAAGAATTGCCAGTCCAGTCAAGTACCGTCACTTCGCCGGAACGAGCCACAATCTCTTCCAGTAGATGCCCTAGTGCAGCATATCCTTCTCCGTAGTCTGGGCGGATATCGCTTTTGAAAATACCAATGAGTGAGTATGCAACATCTTCTTCCACTGTGGCCTTGCGCGTCGATGCGAGTCGCAATTTCTCGCGGACGCTGAGATCGTCAGGGTTGAAAGAAATGATGGTTTCCCGGGAGATCCTGATGGCGTCTGCGAGTTCCTGCATGATCTCCGGCGATTCCTTGTGATTGGAACGGGTATCTCCGAGGTATGGCGTCCAGTCACGATTGTAGAAGCGGATCACTGTCGCCGCAAGGAGTTCTTGTCCGGTCCAGGCGCGTGTCATCCAGACGCTGTCTGTGAGGTCGCCAAGGGCCGATGGCGACACTACGTCCGCAAGATGTACGAACGTGGCTGCGGAAGCCTTGTACCACTTGTACATCATCTTGAGTGACTGGTTCAACACCGTGCTGACCGTCTTGTCGATGCAAGAAGCATCACACCATGCCCACCGATATCCGTCGTCGCGAACCGCCTCACAGAATTTGCGCAACTTTTCGTTGCCGGACAACGAACCCAGCTGCCAGACTGAGCCGGCCAAGTTGACGTCCTGAAACAAAGCTTCCTTCCGTCCCCACACATGCGAGAGCGTCACATATTGGAAATATTCTTCTACCACTCGTTGGATGCGTTCGTCGTCCAACCGCTCCGTCATGGAGGAAACGAGTTCTTCAAACTGCTGTTCTGATTTGAATATATCCCTTCGTTCCGGTCCATTACAGAGACGACCGCTTTTCACGTCGATGAGCACGAGTGGACATGTTCGGAAGACCTCGCTAATGGAATTGTCGACGACACTCTCTGACTGGGAAGGTGGAACATATTTTTTGCGCAATTCTGGGAAATATAAGCCACAACGTTATTTTCACATTAAATGACACTCACGACGGGTGTCTGGGTTGGACGACTGCTCGAGAAGAGAAAACATGCGAGTAAACGCGCCCACCGCTTCATGATAGCGTTGCAAAGCGTGCGACGCCACATATCTTCGCTCGTATCCATCTGGATCAGAAAGATCTAGTTTGATGGCCTGCGTTGGCTGAATTCAGAGTCCTCGGACACCAAGAGAGCCAAGTCGTACCTCGTCTGCATCCTTCAACGCATCCTCCCACAACCCCAGATCTCCTCGAGCAGTGCTTCGCTTCACGAAGAGACCGACAGATTTTGATGGGTTCAGAGACAATGCAGCAGAGTATTGTGCAAGTGCGCGCTTAGGATCCTTGGACGTCGCTGCGACATCACCATTGGTTTCGAATGCGGTGATACACTTTTGAGCGATATCTAAAAAAGACACTCATCACACAGAAATCCAAGCTGGTCAATACCAGACGTACCTGGGTGCCAATTTGCAGTCATCTCCCTCGTGAGTCCTTCCTCGCCAAGGGTTTCAACCGTGGTGTACATGACTTGGTATAGGTTGTACCGAATTTCGGCGGCTAGCCTATCCGAATCAAAGTCCCATCCGAATATCTGGCAGAACGTGTTAATGGAATTGAAGAGGAAAAGCTGTGGCTTACGAGCGAGATGAATTGCAAGCGAGGATCTTTTCGGACCGGGATCGCTGCTTGCGCGAGCTTAAATGATGATATCGCACGTTCGTCGTCTCCTTTCCTCAATGACATACTTCCAAGTAGGAAGTGCATTCGAGCCTGTCTACACCACGTCAACATTGCCCAAACGTTTCACCGCGCACGTACCCTGACGGTGGTGTATACTGACTTGTCATCAGAAGAATTAATCAAGTCTTCCACCGAAGAGATGGCCTTGTGGTGCTGTCCGCACTCAAATACCATGACCGTCTGAGTGAACGAACGATAAGCATCAGCAGCGTGGAAGACAACAAGCACATACCTTGACCAGCAAGAGAAGTTTCTTTTCGTTTGGGAGGCCCTCTTTGAACACGACGTCGAACGCATCTATCGCAGCCCCGTGCTCCCCACTGCCAAGACGAGCGACTGCATTTGCAACCAAGCCAATGATCGATCGTTGAACATCAATAGACTAGGGTGCGGTTTCAATGTGACATACGATGATTGACAATGAGAGATTACCTTTTTGGCATCGTCTATGGCCATTTCCCATTGCTTCAGACGAGTGCGTACAAAAGAACGCTGGGCGAGCGCGCGCGAGTAGCAAAAGGGATTGAACGGATGTGAAATGTCGTCTGTCAAGAGCTGTTCGACGTGGGTCAAGTTACCCTGAGTCCACGATTTGAATGCCGCATCGCTGATACACATAAAGGGCAACTAGGATGTGTTAGATTCGACAGCATCGACAAGTCGGTCACTTACATTTACTGTCAAGTACGAGACAGGAAGGATATCACGTAGATTCCGAAGGGTGACCTTGCCGTTCCTCTCCCCGGTCGCAATCTGGTCGTCATTTGGCGAAAGGGCAACCCGCCAAACCATGCTTGTCTGTTTGATAACAGTCCCGATTTGCTGGTACGTAGAGATGTCCCAAAAAGACAGTGATTCGGATGCGACGACGACAGCGAATTTTTGGTTGCGTGATAGAACGACAGAACCACACCAACCACCACCAGGAACGGACCATTGTTTGAGCAAAGATCCTGAGGACGTGTCGAAATGCTTGACGAGGCCGTATGAGGCCGCAAAGAGCTGACGACCGTCCGATGTCCAGGCGAGCGATGTCATCATGCAGGCGACCATGAAGGGGATGTCGAACAGTACCAGTTGCTGGCCATTCTCGCTGTCGTAGATGCGGATGGACTTGGCTGTCTTCTCATCCTCACTGTTTTTTGCGGCGGTTGCGGTTGCGATGCGGTCGCCGTTGGGGGAGAACTGTACCGCCACAACACCCTGACCGTCGTGCTTGAGTGGACCGACGAGCCGCCCTCCAGTAGCGATGTTCCAGATAAACACGGTCTTGTCAGCTGAGCCCGTCACCAGTTTGGTCGAGTCTGGTGAAACATCCACCGCAAACACGGAGTTTATGTGACCATGGATGTCGACGACCTTTGCGTGGGTCCGTGCATCCCAGACCCTTACCTCAGTCTCTCCATCGTTCAAACTCAACCGTCTGAGTCCACACGCAAGCCATTTGCCGTCCGGCGACACCGCAGCAGCATAGACCTTTGCCTTTTTGACTCGAATTGGTTCGCCGACCTCTTGTCCGTCATCCACTCGCCATCCCCGAATCACTCCTTCATCACCACCACTCAACACTTGCTTGCCGTCGTCCGTGAACAGGACTGAAAGTATTCTTCCTTCACTGCCGTTGATTTCAACTATCCTCGGACGATCTGAAAGTCGATGGGTGGTCATTACAGGTATTCGTGAACAACTAGTGTGTACCTTTTTCGGTTGACTCCATAACCACTCTCGAGGCACAGGACAGGGGGAGACTTGGTGGGGGTACAAGGTCAAGGGGCATGTGTATGTATGCATGTTGTCTTCTTATCGATATGGGTCAGTCACACAGCCCTCGCCCGTGCCTCGTGTTCGCGGCCTACCTCCAGCCGCACGAGAGGGCCAGTCGGTAAACGCAACAAAGCCAAGACTCCATTGCTGGTATGTCAACTTTGAACTACCCGATTCAACCATTGACTATGAGTGTTCCCCACATTCAGAGATATACCACAACCTACCCGAGCCAGTGTCTCTGCGTGTTAGCCATGGTTCTCAACATGCTCGATTGCGACACTGGTATAGATAGTACCCATTCTTTATACGTTGTTTCGGACCCCTAGCCCTCATTAATATTGCCGGAATCTAGGTACATTTATTGCATCCCCTCGACGTGCAACACAGCTGATCACCTCCGGCTTGAAGTCTCTGGGGACAATAACACATGATTCCATTTGTTCAGTCCCAGTCTGGGAGTTTGACATCGTGCTCTACCGATCACGGGTCCACACCGTAAAAACTAACTAGCCTTTGATAACGATCGTTCGACTACACAATGTCTTCTTCTACTCGTTCCACTGATGACTTCAGTCTGTTTTGGTAAATACTTCCCTCATTGTTTCATCTCCTCTCCCCCTTCCACGCATGACCGAGAGGTTGGGCTTCATCGAGGTTGACGACCCCTGACGCAGCGAGTTGGCAAGGGTGAACAATCGAGCGAGTACCAACTTTGCGATGTACCAATAAACTCATAGATACAAGATGTCGGAACCCAAAAGATAAGATAAGAGGGCGAGCTAAAACATAGCACTCGGTATTTAAATCGGAGTAAGTCGGTCCCTTAACACGGCTTCCATGCCGTTCGTGACAACCCGTGACAAGATTATGCATATCTTATCGATTTTGACCCCAACGTATCGATCATGTGCCGACGACCTCAAGACATCACCTTTCCTCGCAGTTATTGTGTGAGCTTGTAGCAGAGAGCTCGAAGCACGAGTCCTTTTAGATCCGAAGAAAAAAAATTGTGAAGTTGAGTAGTGATTCGAGAAATGGTCGATTTTGTGGCATGATAGTAAGTCGACCATTATATTACATAATGGTGGAGGTGTCGGCATCGGCCAGAATGTTCGAAAGTACCACGCTTGCGGGTATATAACTGTGTGGAGATCGTATCTCCAATTTGCAACCATGTTCGATCGGAATCATCTATCGATCGTGGTTTTCCTTGTACGGTCTTTATATTGACCCCTACCGTTCTCCCTCCCCTCCCACAGTCAACTTACTCGTTTTATGACCAGAGCGTCTACCCCAGCTCAGATACCCTCATGACGTCTGGCTATGCTATCGCCACCTTGGTGGTTTTCATCATCTCCATCTTATTCGTCATTCGACCAGTTTCCATACCCACACCTCATCCCATACCTCGAATACCACTCAACCTCACCACCGCACCGATCCTCGCTATTGCGTTGCTATGGGCCGCCCAATGCATCGATCCCGCAGTCATCCGCAACGGCATCGTAGGCACTGAAGGTGTCAAGCCTTACAACATCCTCATCCTATTTTTTTGTTTGGCCTACATGGCCATAACGCTCGACATCACAGGTATACTCAGGGCTGCGGCGTTTTGGGTCGGTAACATGGGCGGTTACAATGGGTGGAAGCTATATCTCTATTTCTACATCATGCTTACCCTCCTCTCCATCCTACTCGGCAACGATCCTGTCATTCTCTCTGGGACTGCATTTTTGGCCTATTACACAGAAGTCGCACGACTCGACCCGAGAGCGTGGATCATGGCGGAGTTCGCCGCTGCGAACACAGCCAGCATGGTCCTCTTCGTAGGGAATCCCACAAATGTACGTATTTTATATATAAAACGTTTTCGCGCTGAGCAAGTTCAGGTGGTTATCTGCGAAGGTTTCAATATCAATAACGCTGCATTCACAGCATACACCATTCTTCCCTTCCTCACTTGTAACATCTTCTGCTTTGTTGCCCTGGCATTCCAGTATAAGAACCAAGTCCCACGGAGGTTGACCCATGTCGCTCGGCAGGATCCGTGCTCAGCGCTTCTAGACCCGTTCAGTGCCTTGGTTGGTAGCATCATGCTCGGCGTAACGCTTATCGTCTGCCTCGTCGTTAGTTTCTATGGAATCGACGTCTGGATGATTAGTTTGCCGTTTGCCGTTGCTAAATTCCTATTCGATCTTGGGTGGGATCACTATCGGCGCACTCGAGGTATTCGGATAGGCCGTGGGGAGCAGTCTTCTCTAGACGACGAAGAAGCTGCTGTCGGGCCGCATCAAGGCGACGAAACTGATGTCGGGTCGCAACAAGGCGACGAAGAAACTGCTGTCGGGTCGCAACAAGGCGACGAAGAAGCTACTGTCGGGTCGCAACAAGGCGACAAAGAAACTGCTGTTGGGCCGCATCAATCCCTCCCCACTTCCGATGAAAGGACCAAAGTCCCATCAACTTTCAAGTGGTACCAGCCGTACGTGGACAGTCTACACCGCCGATCCGACCACTACTTCCCAACCCTCGTCACCGCATGGCCACGGTTGCCTTTCGCCCTCGTACCATTTGCCTTTTCTCAATTTATCCTTATCGAGGCGCTCAACCACCAAGGATGGGTCGAAGTGTTCGCTCGTTGGCTCAACCGGGCGTCTCATAATCAAATACACCCCACTATCTGGTTGATCGGCGTCCTTGGCATCATCCTATGTAACATCTCGGGGACCAATATTGGTGCCACCATCCTCCTCACCAAAGTCGTTCGCGCAGCTGCCCTTCCCTACGACGCCAACCGTGCTGCTGCCATAGCCCTCGCCGTAGCGTCCAACATTGGCGCCGTCAGCTTCACATTTTCAGCTTCCCTCGCCGGTCTGCTCTGGCGATCGATTTTAGGCCAGAAGGGGATCACCATGAGGCAGAGGGAGTTTGCTTTCTGGAATCTTTTGCCGCTTCTGGTGATGACGAGTGTGGGGCTTGGGATTGTTTCCGCTGAGATGGCAGTTTTATTTCAGTCGTAATGGAGGTTCGTGATGGGATCCCAGCGCTGTCGAAGGGACAGGCCACCCCATTTAGCAATGGCATGCTAAGGGTTGTGCCAGGGGCGGTGGCACAGGGGTATATTTCACGTGCAAGGTTTTTTGATTCAGGACTAGATATGTAGCAATACCATTTTCCCTCTTTCTAACGCTTTGGGCGTCTTCATTACAGAAATGATGATGCTATGTATACGATCAATGTATTTGACAGTTGAAGTGTCCTCGAGAACACTCAATGCTACCCTTGGTGAAAAGTCTGTACTTAGTGACTTGTTCGAACTTCCAGGCAAGATCATCTCTCTCACCCCACAGGTAGAGCGCAGGCAGTGGGCACAATGAGGCGGTGCAGGAAGGTTCGGAGTCTTGCCGGCACAACTGCTTTGTCACATTTTTACCATAATAGTATCTAAGTGTTATCCAAGTTTGATTGCAAGCTATTGATCAAAGTGGAACCTTCGTATTGCAACGGTCAAAATTACCTTAATGACGTTGTGACAAAAGATTTGAAGAAGGAAAGGATGCTCGACGGCATTGGAGGGAGGGAAAACATTGGTGAGCACCTGCACCTGTGGGGGACAATTCGGGCTTTTCCCCTTCAAGGACGCCATGGAATCAACGTCTTTGAATACCATTCCGAGATGGTCAACATCGAGTGAAAGCCTTCGCGCGACTCGGAAAGCGTATATAATCACCCAATTGCAATATTCATCCGCGCGCGGTGATACATAGCTTGCAACACATTTTGGGCAAATGTTAGATCGAAGAGATAAATATGGGTATTGCTCATTGAACACGATCCTTTAACGGGTATCTATGTACGCTCTCGCCAGTCCAACCCTCAGTGTAGATTGTCCAGAGATCTGGCAAGCACCTAAGCAGTTGTGCCATAGATGTTTTTGGCTTCTGGCGCTTTGAAAGGATGACACTCAGTGTTGAACACGTCTGGAAAGAAAAACGGATAAGCTCCAGGTTAAATCCAAGGATGCACGCGCACGCACAGTCATCAAGTGAAATCCTGTTGGGATCATCAAATGTCAAGTACCTGTCGAGGAGTACAAGTCAATTTGAGAACGTCGCCCTCACAGCAAAACACGCGTACAGGTACTTGAGCACCTCCCCGAACCAGAAACTCTCCATGTCATTAATCTTGGTCGAGGTCGCATTGTTGACGTCGTTGATTCCGGCATATGCGACCATTGCCGGAAGGTACTTTTGAAAACTCTGGATGGCACTGGCAGCGTTGGCGAGGTATTTCGCGTCGCCAGTTGCACGCCATGCATAAAAGTTGGACTCGAGGACCTCGGGACGCAGGATATACGCCGAGTCGGTGATGTAGTAACCATGTTCGTTGTAAAACTGTATTTGCTCTATCGTGGGTGCCGAAGAGCCACCCGTGTAACTGCCATCGTCGGAGATGAAGGCAAAGCCCTCGGGTCCAATACCAGTACTGTCGGGTGCGTAAGTATGTCGTTAATGCTTGGGTAGGAGAAAGAGACTCACGCAGTGCTCGCGTAGGTGTTCCAGCATGCGTCAGTAAGCTGAAGACCGATATTGAAAATAGTGTCATTGTTTGTGAGCTTGCCACCTGAGACGACATGAGATTCATCACAACACGCATTATTTTCAGCGCACCAAGAATCCAATTCCCCCCGTAGAAACAGGCCAGGTGCGATCCAACGTGAAGAACCTTGCCATCATAGTCGGCAAGATAGACCCAGTTACTCACAGTCGAGGTCTGGTGAATAAATACCATCAAGTCACTTCAAGCTAGTATGGGCAACTTACCTTCATGAGCATCTTGATAGAAGTATCCACTGCGGCTAACCATGCGTCTGCATATGAATTATCATCTGTGTTTGTGAGGCGAGCATATTTGATCAAGTATTCGTAGTACGAGTCGGATCCCGACCCCCATGACTACAGATAGTCAGCAACCTGTGTAATATCATCATCACAGAGGGCCACGTAACTTACTACATAGGAACCAACTGAATTTCCGGTTGAAGGGTCGATGAGCTCTGCAGGCATCCCCGGCAACGCCCCTGGCTACGGTAATAAGATGTCTTAGATGGTGTCGTGTTTAGACGATCATTCTTGAAACATTACCATCTTGATTACGTGCTGTACCGCATTCTCAGCAAGTTGACGGTAAGTATCGTTTTTCGTGTACAAGCTAGCTTGCGTGTTAGTTACGAGCATTTCTTCCAATCCTGTACTTACCTTAGACGATTCCACTCCAACGTAAGCTGTTAGTGAAATGGATTGTTAACCGTGTCACTCCCAAAACAGCTACAACGAACGTACGGTACCAGCCGTGACAATGCTCGACTGCAAGATCCGTCAGTGAGTGAAGCACTGGGTCGCGTTTGAAACTAACCAACGTTCCGGTTACGGGAGTTTGATCAGTAAAGTTCACATTACTGTAAGGGATTGGGCTTTCCTGTGTATTGCGTTCACGTCAAATATTCCGAGACATATCACCGACAGGTACTCACGTTGGTAAATGCATACGCCAATCCACGCGCGACTTCCTCTGCCTTCTGGACCAGTGTAATGTTGTTCTTCCCGGAGAGTTCGTATGCACTCAAGAGTCCTCCGACATGACGGATCGTCGTTTCGAACAGACTGGATGGATCAAAACACACATTCACGGAAGTACGGCGGCGCTTACCTGACCGTGTCGTCACTCGACTGTGAGACGCTAAAGTCCACCGTCGCGATGTGGTTGACTGCCTCGTTGAACCGGTCGGTGAAACCCATGAGCCACTGTGGACGCAGACATGTATCAGTGATTTAGAACGCCGTAGTCCAGCCGGGATGCGAACCATGGTGCCTAGAGCGTCCGAAATGGACGCGCCCCACCCATTCAAAGGATCATCGTAACTCTTCGAAACCGGAAGCAGGTCGTCATGACCAAAAGCATACTGGCTACAGCGCAAGTGAGATTCATCATGACCTGCATCGAATAGGACACTGACTGGTACGCTGTGTATGACACGTTGAAGAGATCCACTACGGCCTGCTGGTGAGCAGCGGGAGTCACGGTGGACGGGAATTGCAGATTCGCCTTTTGCACCAGACCCCCACTAGCGAGCGCGGCGAGAGATGCTATGGCAAGCCAACGACGGAGAGTCATCCTGAAGCGTGTCCAATATGGCGAGGAAGCGAAAAAGTGTCTTCACTGACAACCAGCATATCCGGGTTTATAGCGTACCGAATATTTCTTTAGAAACATAAGATGAAATACGGGAGTGCCGTCAAGCTCTGACTTCTTCTGGCAAGATTTGAGTTTGGGCGGAGTGTTGTCGTTGCTCTTATGGTTAGAGCACATTACATGACAAATATTGCACAACCGACTAATAGGGCCAAGGTTACAGCGAGAAGGAATTGATGAAGGAGAGACACACAGTCGATTCTGTAATAAACCATACCTCTCGGGATAGGCCCAGGGGTATGGGTTATGGGAGAGTATGGGTTTTGACTGGGGTCGGAAGCACTGAAAATGGGCTTTGAGAAATGGAAAATTGTATGTGTTCTCGCAGTGTATTGGCTATATGGGGTATGGGTTATTACAGAGTCGGCTGTATGCGCTACCAGAAAACTGGTTCTGCCTGGGCAACCGATGAGAAGAGGAAAACATATACGTATGTGGTATATGGTCTTACGACAACGTGATCGTAACGAGGCCGCCAACTTATCGTGTTCTTCCTGAAAAAAACTGTACGTCATGCTTCCATCATTCCATTTGGAAGTTGCGCCCGTGCGCGCGCCAGCACAATCGACACAAGACCAGAAATATCGTTTGCTTGCACGCGTGCATCCACCGCGTCCCCCAAATTTAACTCGACCCCTCCTAGAAGGATGTCAGCAGAGATCAACTGTCGTGTGTTTGGAATAAAGAGTAACGTCAACACAAGATCGCTCGGCTCCAGAGACGCTGAGCCTGGTGGTGGATGGATTGACCATGTCAATCGCAGCTCGTTTTCGGATTCGACGTGTGTGGACTTGAGGGAGTACAAGGCGCGGTGCATCGACAACGCGGACACGAACCTGTGCGTGCGTTAGAGGTGACACAGACAAAAGTTGATTAGTCGTTTCGCACCAGTCGTAGAGCCCCCCGACTCTGGGATCCTCTTCCTCTCCAGTCTCTTTTCCCATAAGCTCGAGCTCTGCGACTCCCTCCTTTTCTAGGCTTCTCAGTCGGTCGAGGTCTCCCATGTCGCTCTTTAGCCGCTCTTTCGTCTCGTTTATTCGGCTGTTCAGTTTCTGCAGCTCGTCCTCCATCTTTTGCATTTGCTCCACCTGTTCGTCCAGCGTGGATGTTGCAGATGTAATGGTCAACCGAGGATGGGGATGAGCCTGGCGGAGGCGTGTCAGGGCAAGTCGTGTATCGAGTATCTGGGCAGAGAGCGTGGTCGCGAGACTAGTGGAGGAACGTGCTTTCTGGTAGTCTGTTCAGCAGGTCAGGAGCCATAGCCGCACACGGTACTCGGGGTACCTACGAACCTTCCTCCACGAGCGGGGCCAACGTGCGTATGTCCTCTTGCCGCTCCGCAAGGGTTGCCTTGGCCGCCTTGAGTGCGCGCTTCTTCTCCTCGTTGCGCAATCGGAGTTCTTCGTTTGACGAGGCGGTTATGAGTGGCGCGTCGTCGGACACGATCGTCTTGACGTACTTGTCCTTGGCTTTCTGTTCCAGATACTGAAACTTGAGCTGGCGGAGGAACGACTAACGGGTCCATCGTCAGCAAGTCGTCCGCACAAATGGAATCAGGCACAGACGGTTTGAGCTGCAACATCGCTGGCTACTACGGCTGGGTCCTTCAGGGCGTCCTCGCTGGTGGCCAAGTCTTCGAGACCATCGAAACGATAGGATTTTAGCTGTACACGAGAGTTGAGAATATACAAGTTGGCATTGTCGAGAGTTGCTTGAAGCTGTTTCGACGCATCCAAGTCCAAAGTGGACATGTCCAAGTTGTGAAGCGCGTCACGTCTATCACCACGTGTCGAGATCAACCACTCTCTAGGGTTGGGACGTGGAACCCTTGTTGATGCGCATGTACATACATTATTCGCTGTCGTACGACGTTACCTTGAAAGAAAGACTCGCAAAGCACGCTGGTGTTTATCACGTTGAAGAGGAATGGGGCTAGAATGTACAGGGCCTAGAGTTTTCTCTCCTACGATTAGCTTGTACTCGAAGACGACCCACTCCTTTCTGATACAGATGGAGGCTCGCGCAACGGATTCTCTTGTCGAGCCTGCTCAAGCAAATCCTCAAGACCTCGTTCTCGTACGGCTTTCTGCAAGTCGGTGTCAGCCAAGTACTCCAGAAAGTTAAACAGTCTTGAACGTAGGGCATAGCACTCACCTCCATACACCCCTTGTACTGAGCCCAGATAGCTCCGCATTTCTGTTCAAATTCTTCTGCCTTCTTCTTGGCGTACTCGTTCCGCTGGCCCGGCGGGACGTTTTTGGAATGTGCAATGGCAGGCTCGAGATAGCCTTCAAACCATGTATTGAAGCAGGCGTCGTATGCTTGCTTGAGGGGCGTACATTCTGGTGAGAGTGAATGTGCCATCATGGGGAGTCTTCAAGTTTCGGCCAGCTTACATCACAACGCTGACAAGGTATACAACGCATTGCAGAACCAGATGAGAGCGGTGCTAGACTAGATATACACGACATTCCATTGCGAGCAGTAAAATCAACGACCTCTCAAGTACGGATGAAATCGACCCTTTCTTCGGCCCCCTCCTCTGTCCTCTGGGAGACGCGTGGGCTGCTGTGGAGGTCCCTTGGAAGACGTAAATGCGATCTGCGTGCGTTTCGACTGTGCTGCAGATGCTTGCTCTGAACGCGCCTTTTGTATCTCGGCTTTGAGAGGGGACATGGTTCCCGGGCAAAAGAGCCGTCATTGAGCGTAACCACACAAAGGGGCGGTGATAGGCATGAACACGGGTCGAATGGGACTACGAAGTGCCACGTACCGATGCGGTCTGCAAACCATTCAGGTTCTACGTCACTTGGGTCCCATATATTAGTCGGAAAATTCGTAGTTCGTTCGTCTACGTCGACAAAACCGACCAGCGTGGCATACAGGTGAGGGTTCCGGAATGATCGGTTTGACATGAGAGAATCATTAAAGTGTCTTGGATTCACGGGATCGCGCTTCAACGCGAGAAACTGTGCTACTTTTGCCTGTGAGAGGTATAAGTGGTCGAGGGAAACGAGGTGTGAACAACTACCCTACTTCAATAGCTGGATCACATGGTGCCGTGGATTCGGCGGGTATCCCCCAATCTACCATGCCTGGTATTGGTGGTGGTTTTAAGAGTTCGCGAATCCGTGCTAGTTCATGGTCTTCGGAGGAACTCGAGGCGGAGGTCAAGTCTTTCGAAAATTCTTCGGGGGTAGGTGAAGGCGCGGTGGATGGGGATTGTTCCACAATATCATCGGATAGGTGTGCTCGAGGATGGCTCTTTGTAGGTGCCGCTCGACGGATGATGACTTGGGACTTTGGTAGTCGTCGAGCTATAGAGGAACAACTCAGCAGCGCACGAGCGGCGAAATACGCAAAACATACCGTCTGGAGATGAAGCTGGGAGTCCTTTAAGTGGCTTATCCTATTCCCAAATAGAAACACAGCCAGCAACGAGGGAAACGCTTGGACGGAACCCGGCAGGGAGACTCTTACATGGTTATTGACCAGATCAACCCCAGCAGACTTGGAGGTGGAAGCGATGTTGTCCTCCGTGTCGCTTTGTGAGTCGTCGCTGTATGCGACAAGACCTGGGAACGTGTAAGACGTCGCCGACAGCGGAAACAGGGCGTTGCTCACCGTGCATGGCAGCGCGCACGAATGAGTGAGAATTGAAACTCCGCATGACAGTTTTCGAAGGAGTTGCCGAGTTGCCGAGCGACGCTCTCGAATGCGCCTCTACCATTTGTTCGTCTGTCTGACCGTTTGGACGGTCGGCAGTTTGGCTGCCAACGAGCAGGTCGTCGCCGATTTTTACGTTAGGCATGCGTCTACCTCGGCCCACACCAACAACTGGGCCGTTCTCGTATGTGCATCCAGGTATTGGTTCAATTACAGGGTATGTTCTCCACTACTCAATGAATCACTGGTACCGACGATCCTCAGCACATGGCGAACGCCCTAGGAATGTGATTATGCCCCTGCTCTCGCATCCCGTTGTGATACAGACTTTCCTACCCAGGTATCGCACCGTGAAACGTCTCGGGATCCCCGACTCGAACATCATCCTCATGCTTGCCGATGACGTCGCGTGTAACTCGCGCAATAAATTCCCTGGGAGCGTATACGCCAAAGCAGGGCGTCATTTGGACCTCTACGGCGATAATATCGAAGTGGACTACCGTGGCTACGAAGTGACGGTGGAGAACTTTATTCGACTACTCACAGGTATGCCGAGACCCCAAAGCACTCTTTCTTGGACCAACTCTCTACGCAGGACGAGTCGACCCATCGGTGCCGCGCTCTAAACGACTCCTTACGGACGACCGCTCAAATATCTTCGTGTACATGACTGGACACGGTGGGAACGAATTCCTCAAGTTCCAGGACAATGAAGAGATCAGCGCATTCGACATTGCTGATGCCTTTGAACAAATGTGGCAGAAGAAGCGGTAGGTTATCGCGGTGTGTCATCCCATGCGTTAAATATGCAGTCCTAGGTACAACGAAATACTTTTCATGATCGATACCTGCCAGGCAAATAGCATGTACTCGCAGTTCTACTCCCCAAACATCCTTGCAACCGGATCCTCAGAAATAGAAGAAAACTCTTACTCGGTGTGTCACTTGCTCACTCCGTTTCTCCCGAGTCTCACTGTAAATAGCACGAAAACGACAACGACATTGGCGTCTCCGTCATCGACAGCTATACCCACTTCGTACTCGAATTCATGGAGGGCATCAACAAGACCAGTCAGGTCTCCATGCAGGACCTGGTACGCGCATTCATCTCGGCTCCACGCTGTTAGGCGCGCTCACATCTTGACAGTTTTCATCTTACGACCCAACTGTGATTCGTTCACATGCTGGCGTGCGCTCAGATCTCTTCCGACGGCCACTCGATAAGACACGCATCACGGACTTTTTCGGAGGTGTCGCACAGGCTGAGGTGTTCCCTCCTACGCAGGAGACTGCGCAAACGCACCACCCGGAGAATGTTCGCCCGCCGGAAACATCACAGCACGTAACAATCTCTTCAGAGTACGACGCTGTTGTCATGCATTACGACTCCGATGGAGCGAGGGATAATATCACCTTGTCGCTCGAGAGTGCGCGTGAGGCTTGGGACACGAGCTGGAAAGATATAAGGAAATGGACTTCTGTCTTGTTGGTAGCATCCCTCGTGACCTGGGTAACATTTGCAGGATAGACCTTATAATCCCACATAATGTCGATACGACCGAGGATGGAATCACTTGTCAGAATTGGTGTCACGAGAGTTAGGTATATGTACACGAGATACAAATGGACAGGATACAAGCAGTCCTGCGCTTCCTTTCAAAATTCTTGGTGCTCCTCAGCATTCCACTTCTTGTCGGGATCGTACAGTGTCCCATCCTCAGACATGCACCACTCGATCACGGCGCAGGGAGGCCACTGCCCTTCAGGTTCGTCGCCAGCGTCTTGCAGGAGCAGCGCGACGACGCCGTGCGCCGGGACATCGTAGGCTGTAAAGTTTCTCACTGCTGTACCATTGTCGGTGTGCGTCCAGAGGTCCTTGAGTGCAAGATGAGCATCGTAGTCGGGGAGCAAACCAAAGCCAAAAACCTACCCGGACGGAATAATGTCTTCCGGCTCGAATCCAGGGAGACTCGGTCAGGTTAAAGAACATGTCCG
>JBBPMA010000264.1:21964-32673 GCA_038090075.1 Xanthoconium purpureum | reverse complement strand
TACTTCCTTGTCATCTCCAACATTCCCCAGCACTTCCCAACACTTCCCAGCACCTTCCAGTCTGTCTGGGTCTGGGCTGGACTAATGGACCTGGGGCCTTAATTATGACAAAGGGCTGGTTTGCTGATGCTGATTGCACAGCCAACAAATCTGTTGCAAGGTCAATGAAGAGGCACCAGATCTCTGATGATGACCTGAGCGCACATTAACATTTCAAGAATATGTAGTAATTGTTAGGATCATATCCCAGAATGATCATAATCTTTAATCTGTTCCAATTGACCTCATCCGATTTATATCCACCATTGCAAACCCCCATGGGGAAACTGCTCATTGTCAGTGTGATGCCCAACCCCTTAGATGAGTGTCACTAATTGCAAGCTTGCAAGCTCTTACCACAAGTGTATGTCTGGTCTCATTTTCTCATTCAAGCACTTGTTCGACAGAGGCCTATAGCATGCCACAATAATGAATGTGAGACACAAATGAATATATTATCCATGAAAGTATGCTTGACCGAGTTTGGTCACATTCAATATGCTCATATTTACTGCAAGTGTGAGCAATTCAGACACTGTTTGATCTCTGGAGCCAGAATGTTGCACATCACCAGACTCTGTCAAATGGACAGACCTTCACTCGACCACCAATTCTTATCACTCTGGCTGACATGCTTCAATATTGCTGCAATGCTCCACATGTGTCAGCAATTCACCAATGGCCCCAAATCAGTGCCCTGACACACCTTGGCTACATTTTATGCCCTGTTTGACATGTGGAATTACTGACCACCTGATGCCTGTGGTCCATCAGACCTACTGTATTATGATAACCGTTTTTACAACTTGCCATCTCGTACCCAATGGATACACTTTGACCACGTTCAGCATGCTGTGACACATGTAACACGACTGACAGCCTGATGCTTGTCGTCTGTTGGACCTACCGCAATAACTAATTATAAGCACTTGACCAGATAACTCAGTATTATTGCGAGTTTTCTAATTGCACGACTTAGCAAGGCATTATAATCCCTTATCCGAAATCCTGGGTTCCCCTGATGGCGATGCAGCAGCGCTGATGAAATTTGCTGGCAATAAAGATTGTTTGGAATGTGCCAGGTTTCTCATCAGTTCAGGCTGGGATCTTTCGTCGAGAGATTCAGATGGCGAAACAGCGATCCACTTTGTCGTACGGCAAGAAGATATTCGCACTCTCCGGTATCTGCTCTCGCAGGGTGTTTCGCTCCCATCCGATGTTCTGCTTGCTGCAGTGCCCAGCGACGAACAGACATGGTGCACACCCAGCACAGTGCCGTTGGTCTATCTTTTGATTCTCCATGGAGCCAGCGTAAATATCACTGCACCCAATGGAGATACCCCTCTGCATCTCGCCTTGAAGTCTGAGCTTGGGCGGTGGCATCCTGAAAACAACATACACGGCTATTGTGATGACCACAACGGTTTGTGTAAGCTCGTCAAGATCTTGCTTGACTACGGTTCGGACCCTTACGCAAGGAACGCAGATGGGGAGGCGCCCTTTGACCTTGCGGAGGCGAAAGGACGTTTCTTCAAGGATAATTTTTTGCGGCTAGTTCGGACTCTCCTGTACAGCGTTCGTAGTACCTGTAGTCGAAATTTGAACGTACGGAAAGTGTATGTCTCTGCGAAAATGATGCAGATGCTTCACCCGTAGCAGAAAGTATTCGACTCATGCGCAAGCGAATGATCCCGCGACCACTATCATTAGAGGTTTTACCAAATCAAGTCAGGGCAGTAAACCAGCACAATCAACTTCAGTCATCGAGTTTCGACTCCGGCACGCATAACGATCAGCTTCAGCTTGGCTCCTACTTCCATCGAGATATGAGATCTCATGCAGGACCATCCACCGCGCCAAGTAGGCGCAAGCCCAAGAAACAGGCGGAACCTCTTCACACAAACCGGGTCAAAAAAATAAACGAGAGAGAACAGCTAGAGGCATTGGATCAACGCGCAATGGAATTCGTGCGCTGCATTCGGCTCGTGTGGACTTGTGCAGTGCTGATATTTTTTTCAGCAGCCCCCGGAAGACCTAAAAGCATTCGCTGACCTGCCGATATCGCATCTCACCAAGCGCGGTATGCCAGACTCTTTGCCTACGAAGAATCCGCACTCAACCCGAGCTTAGGTCTCAAGAAATGCTTTTTCGTCGACATGACCGACATTCAGACCGCGAGCATACCAGTCTCGCTAAAGGGCAAAGATGTCCTGGGCGCTGCGCGGACAGGAAGTGGAAAGACCCTCGCATTTCTGATTCCGACACTCGAGATACTCTATCGTCGAAAGTGGGGACCTCAAGATGGACTCGGAGCTTTGATCATTTCTCCAACGCGAGAATTGGTGCGTGTTTGAAACTGGAGCTGTATCGAGGTTGAGACGCGAGGCAAGGCTGTCCAAATATTCGACGTGTTGCGTTCTATAGGTTGCTATCATGGCTTCTCTGCTGGACTCGTGATCGGCGGGAAGAATCTCAGGGACGAACGCGAGCGCCTGTCTCGAATGAATATCCTCGTCGCGACGCCTGGTCGACTTTTACAGCACATGGACCAAACGTTCGGCTTCGAGTCTGATAATTTGCAGCTTCTTGGTGAGTGACATGGGCTCTTTTGGATGGCGCGAGTACAAACTTTTCATTAGTTCTCGATGAAGCGGATCGTATACTCGACATGGGCTTTGCCAAGACATTGTCTGCACTCCTCTCGCACCTCCCGAGATCTCGTCAAACACTGCTCTTCTCAGCTACGCAAACGCAATCTGTAGCGCAGCTGGCCCGTCTTAGTCTCAAGGACCCGGTCCACATTGGCGTACAAGAGATTGGAAGCTCGACAGCGACTCCTGCGAGCCTCTCGCAACACTACAGCGTATGCACACTCGACCGAAAGCTCGACATTCTCTGGTCGTTCATCAAGACACACCTTCACTCCAAGATCCTTGTTTTTCTCTCGAGCGGGAAACAGGTCCGTTTTGTCTTCGAGGCGTTTTGCAAGATGCAGCCCGGGATACCGTTACTTCATCTACATGGAAAACAGAAACAGGCTGCGAGGTTGACGATGTACAGTCGTTTCACGTCTTCGCAGCATGCCGTATTGTTTGCGACGGACATTGCGGCGCGTGGATTGGACTTTCCGTCAGTGGATTGGGTCGTTCAGGTAGATGCGCCCGAGGACGCCGAGACGTATATCCACCGCGTAGGTCGGACGGCGCGATACGATAGCTCTGGGAAAGGACTCCTATTACTCCTTCCAAGCGAAGAGGAGGGCATGCTCGCCGCACTGGAGAAGAAAGGAGTGAGGATCGAAAACATCAAAATCCGTGCGAGCAAGACTCAGAGCATCCAAAAGCAACTTCAAAACCTCGCTTTCAAAGACCCTGAGATCAAGTACCTTGGGCAACGCGTGAGTCTCGTGTTCTTTCGCGCTCGTGGTCTCATCTGGGGACTGACGAGCCCTTATCGACCAGGCACTCGTGTCCTACGTGCGCTCTGTGTATCTTCACAAGGACAAGTCGATATTCAAGCTTGACGAGCTTCCCGTCGACAACTTTGCGGGGTCGCTTGGACTGCCTGGTGCGCCGAAGATCAAGTTTTTGAGTAGGGAACAAGCGAAGAAACGAAAGAATGTGTCTCGGACTGTGGCTGCCCTTCAAGCACAGATCGAATCTGAACAGGCGGAAGCATCATCATCTGAAGACGAAAGCGCGGAAGGCCCGACGAGTTCAGAAAACGAAGAGTCGGATGACGATACTCGGGAGTCACCTAAACGAACCAATATAACGATCTCAACGGAGGATTCTAAGGCTGTCAAAGTTTGTCTCTTTCTTTATCCCGTTGTTACTTACTGAAAAACTCTACCATAGAACTCGGTTCGAACAAAGTATGACCGAATGTTCGAGCGGAAAAACCAAAACATCTTGTCCGAACACTATTCCAAACTCATCGACCACGGAGACGCAGGGAACGAGGAGGAAGACTTTATTACGCTCAAACGGGCTGACCACGATCTCGATCTCCCTGCCTCCATCGAGCACGATCCTGATGTCGAAAACCTGTCGAAAAGAAAGTTCAAGCTGTCACGAACGAAACGGATGGTCGCCAAGTACGGCCAACTGGGCCACAAACTCGTGTTTGACGACGAGGGAAATCCGCACGAAGTGTACGAGATGGTCAATCCGGACGAGTTTTACAAGCATGGAGTGGAGGCTGTCAAGGAGGCTGGCCGGACATTCGCCGAGGGGGAGAAAGGAAAGATGAAGAGTGCGGACGTCATTGACAAGCAGGAAGCAAAGGAGAAGAAGAAAGAGAAGAAGCGGAAACGCAAAGAGCGCGAGCGAGTAAGTAGGAGTACCCTCGCTCAATATTTCGCATACTCAATCCTTGGCTTGAAGATGCATCACGAGAGGGATGATGTCCACGTCGCTCTTGGGTCCCCGGACGATCTAGAGGATGGCTATGTTACTCCCGACTTTGACCTACCTTCAGAGCATGAACATGAGGAAATTGAGCTCCCTCCCCCGAAACGAGTCAAGTCGTCTTCCATGTCGAACGTGGGACGTGCTGGGCAGCCTCGCGAAATCGAAGACGAAGAGGATCTGGCATTGCGGTTATTACGGAAGAAGTGAGGCTTGCTGTGACATGGTCTGCCACTGGATGTATTCCATACAGTACCTCCTAATCGACGCAGCGTCACGCACGTTCATTTGCGCAGGTGGACCTCGCGGATATGAGCGATCTAGGCTGCCCATTCCGACTTGTTCCCGAATGGGCGCAACTTGTCTCGTTTTACATACAGGCGGAGTCTGAGTGTGAGCAAAATCTGCCAGTACTCTGGTTGGCAAACCTTGCTGCCTACCGTTGCTGTAAATTTGCTGTTGCTGGCGCGCAGGTACGGCGGGTTTGCAGGGTTCCTGTGGCCTCCTATAACGACTCCCTACTTAAAAACTCCCTGCGCCGTGATCCTCATCTACCAACATATTCAATATGAGCCTTTACCGACCTGTCGTGTCGAGTATGCACCCGAAGGCATTGACCAGAAGGGCTGTGGTGCGAGCTCGATTTGCTTCCAGCGCTGCATCCGAGGTACGAACCACAAATAGAGCCAGGTTTGCGTATCCCCTGATCTCCCGCTCCTCAGCGTCGCTCTGCGCCCAGCGCCCAATACCTCAAGGCGACGCACGACCTGACTGCCACCCCCAAAGCATCCGAAACCGCTACCACCCTCGCACTCGGGGAACAGTACATCCTTGGCGTTTACGCGCGACCGCCGTTCGTGCTCTCACACGGACGCGGAAGCTGGGTGTGGGATACCGAGGACCGAAAGTTTCTCGACTTTTCCGCAGGGATCGCAGTGAACGCGTTGGGCCATGCCGACCCGGGCGTCGCAGAGGTGCGCACGAGTCACCCTCTTCCTCCACATTTCTGTTTCTAAATTACTCGGGAGCAGGTTTTGCAACAACAAGCATCGACGTTGCTTCACACATCAAACGTGTATCACAACCGATGGGCGCCGAAGCTCGCAGAGCTGATCGTGACCCTCACTCAACAACACGGCGGTCTCGGTTTTGCGACAGGATCGTCTCCAGCATCCGGTGCCAAAGTCTTCTTTTCAAACTCGGGTACGGAAGCCAACGAAGGTGCGCTCAAAATTGCACGCAAGGTTGGCAAGGACCGCTGGGCTGCTGCGACGGGCGGTAAAGCGGACGACCCTTCCTGTACGAAAACGCGCATCGCGTGTTTCCAGAACTCGTTCCATGGTCGCAGTATGGGCGCGCTGAGCGTCACGTCGACCGAAAAATACCAAGCACCGTTCAGGCCGCTGATACCCGGTGTCGACGTCGGGGCGTACAACGACTACGAGGGACTCTCCAAGCTGATCAGCGATGACACTTGCGTGGTCATCGTGGAGCCTGTGCAGGGCGAGGGGGGTGTCACTGCTGCGGACGAAGCCTGGCTGAGAGCATTGCGCAAGCGATGCGACGAGACGGGTGCTGTGTTGATCTACGACGAGATACAGGTTGGCTGAATCCTTAGATGCATGCGTATCTGTTGCTGATGGTCATTTACAGTGTGGCCTGTTTAGGACTGGATCACTATGGGCGCACTCGCCCCTTCCGGTCGACTGCCACCCTGATGTTGTGACGATGGCGAAGCCGCTGGCAAACGGGTATCCCATTGGCGCTGTGCTGATGCGTGACTCAATTGCCACCACAATGACACCAGGTAAGGCGCAACATGCATGACGTCAACAAAGCTGACGTTTTTACCCCGATAGGCACGCACGGAACAACGTTTGGAGGGTCGCCCATGGCGTGTGCTGTCGGCCACCATGTGTTGACCCGACTCAGCTCCACGACGTCAATGGGTCACGTAAAAGAAATCAGCGCCTATCTAGATGGTCGGCTAGAAAGTTTGGCACAGTGGTTCCCGGACCTTATCCAGAACAGGATCCGAGGTCGTGGCCTGCTGCGTGGCCTCGGATTCAACAACCAGGCGTACCCTGGTCAGGTTGTGCAGCTGGCTCGAGAGCGCGGCGTGCTCGTCTTGACGGCTGGGGCAGATGCAGTTCGTCTAGTACCATCTCTGAACGTCGAAAGGGAGGAGGTGGACATGGCCGTCGATGTGCTAGAGGGATGTTTGACTGTATTGCGAGGGTAGATAAAAGTGGCAATGTGACCCGCCTAAAAGGGGGTGTTTACGGTTGATGGTTAGAACAACAGTGTGAGGAGAGGAGCATATTTGCGTGTGATTCTGGCTGTATGACGGACACGGTCGAATTACAGGACTTGTCCTTTAACTGCCACCACGACGGAGACCGAGACATGCCCGTAGTCCGAATTCGCAGCCAGGACGACCTCCTAGAAGATGTTGCGTCCGACAAGCCACAAGGTGAGGCTCCCCGCACGCCGAATCGTGGAGTGTTGATCCTCTCCAGGCTCATCCCCGCCAATCGCGCTTGACTCCGACTTGAGGACCCCATCTGTTGCATTTCCCCTTGCTTGTCGTCAACTCCGTGCTCATCCACCTCGTTTACAGGCTGGAAGAAGAAACTCTTGAAGCTTGGCTCCTCTTTCTTTCTCTTTGGGCTAATCAACAATGGTGAGTATCTCCATGTGTCTTGCGTAGGGGTTAAAGTAATCGTGTCCAGTTTTATATGTCATCATCCTCTCCGCTGCACTCGACCTAGTACCCCCGTCCACTCCCAAAGGCGTCATCGCGTTCTGCAACATATTTCCTGCATTAATAGCAAAGCTCGGATGGCCGTATTTTCTCAAAGGAAAGATACGGTACGCCCGGCGCACCGTGGGATGCGCACTGCTGAGCTTCATTGGCATGCTGGTGCGTGTAGTTTCGAAATGGGCGGCGACGCCACTCACTCTGTCTCTAGGTCGTTGCCTTGTATGAAAGTCTATATGCTCGGCTGCTCGGCATCTCACTCGCGTCTTTTTCCTCCGGTGATTTTTAATTCCCCTATCATGGTGAGACCATGGCCTCACTTTGGATCTTAGGTCTGGGTGAAATAACGTTCCTACAACTATCGACTACTTATAATCTTTCCTTGGGAGGTCAGAGCGTTGGGTGAGTACAGCCACTCGGATCTATCAGCTTTCGATTCAAATGAACCTCCAGCTACTTTGCTTCTGGTACTGGCGCTGCTGGGCTTGTCGGCGCCTTCATGTGGTGGGAAGTTAGAGGACTTGGTGTTCGTTGGGGGGTGGGCGTTTCTGCGGTAGGCAGACTACTCTTGTACACAATTATCGCAATCTCACCTCAACCTTTCCTGGCAGATACTACCATTTGTGTTGCCCTTGACATACTTCCTCTTGCTTCCGCGTCAGGCCGCCTTTATGGACTCGCCCTCTCCTGGGTCTTACACTCCTTTGCCCGAAGAGGACCCTGGTGTCTCTCCAGTGGGGGTCGCTGAGGGGGACACCCTTCTCGGTCAACCACCCAAAGTGCCAGTATTTTTAACTGCCGGAGATAAGTGGCGCTTAGTGAAGCCGATGATATTCAAGTACATGCTCCCGCTCTGTAAGTATTCTTTCATGTATGGAATGACAAGGATCTAATCATTCCTTACAGTCCTGGTATACACTGTAAGCTCATTCCGATGTTATGAAACCTTGTTGTATTAACTGTTACTCGTAGTTTGAATATACAATCAATCAGGTAAGTTCCTTTGAAGTCCCCTAAATTACGCTTGCTCAACGCCTTTGCGACAGGGTGTAGCACCTACTTTGCTGTACCCAGTACCGTCACCAGATCGCGATGGCATCCTGAGCAAGATTATCCACTCCATTAGAGATTACTACCCACTGTGGCAGGTAATGGACCCTTTCGAATTGAGTCATGCGAGTCCGCGTCTCACCGCATTTGTGCTTCACAGCTTGTGTATCAATCTACAGTCTTCATTTCCCGCTCATCGATCTCGCTTGGTCTCCCACCCCTTCCGGAGAAGCTTCTCTCCCTCCCAGCGGTCGCCCAGTTCCTGATCCTCGTGACTTTGATCTATGAATCGGCCGTCGGGATCTTTTCCGAGGATCACTCCGCGTCTAGCATCATGTTCGTCTTTCTCCTCATCAGCATCGAGGGTATATGCGGTGGACTCGCCTAGTAAGCGTCTCCTTTTTGCACAAGGGCAATCGAGACCACAGGCTGACGCGTCGCGTCTGGTAGCGTCAACGTGTTTTACCGGATCAACCAGGAACGCCCCGATCCGTCTACGGTGAACGACATGGAACGCTCGAAGCAGGAACTCGAGTTTAAGATCGGCTCGTTGGGCTTTTCGGACTCGTCTGGCATCTTGCTCGCAGCGATACTCGCCGTGCCAACCGAGGTAGAGCTTTGCAGGGCGCAAGTGGCGAGAATGAAGACGCTTTGCAAGGGGCTGTAGTGGCGAGCGGCAGACGCTGGGATGCATTCGAGTTCTGGTCCGAGGGTACCTCGCAGGTAGGAGATGGCGTAGATCTGTTGATCTTAATGGTGACAATAGAGGGTACGAACTATATGATCATGCTATTAACAATCTGTATATACAATGGATACCGGCATCGTGAACGAGGGCACTAATATAGGACAACTATCAGAAAAGCTATGTACGAGAACGAACAGCAAAGCGATGATGAAACACGAAAGCAAGGGTATGAAGCACACAAGTCCATGGGGGAAAACCTCAAGGCGTGGGTCTGGGCGAGCCGACGTACACCCCAAACGACTGCCACGTCTCCTGGAGATGGAGCTCTTCCTCGCCCACGCTTTCCTGCGCTCCGGTATAGCCATAGCTACCATACTGCGCATAATGGTCGAGTGGCTGGGTATGGGACAAGCCAGTGGAATCTGGATACGTCCGACAGGCGTTGTCCCACTGCGCCGACGCCGGCGGATCCGGATTCTGGTAGTGCGACGCGGATGGCGGTGGCACGTAGGACGGCGACTCGGACGACGACGCGGTCGACGTGGCTGCATACAAGTACAACGAATCGGAGTGATACTGATGTGGTTGCTGGTAGTACTGCTCCCCTCCGAGTTGGTCCGAGGACTGCTGCTGCTGCTGGTGATACGCAGGTTGCCCGTACACATCATAGTGCGGCTCGGGAGAGGGGTACGGATATCCCTGGGAGGACCCCGGGGGAGACACGGACGGAAGAGTGTCAGATGGGTACTGGTGGTATGCCTGCGCTGCGAAGAGGTGCGACGATGCCTGCGGCGACGCACTGGCATAGTGCATGCTCTCCTGTTTCGACGCGTAGGTCTGCGCGGACGACGCGCTGCTGTCCGTATACGGGACGTCGGATTGGAAACCAGAGGGTATGGTGAGGGGGTAAAGTTGGTGCTCCGGCTTGGTCTGCTGCACTTGCTGTTGCCGATCAGGGACGTCTGGCGCTTGGAATCCTTCCAGAGACGCCATGTGTGCATCGGCATCGGTATCGGCATCGGTGTAGTATTCCTCCCGCTGAGCGTTCGTCAGCTGTGTGTTGATATCACCATCAAAGTTGGCCCAATGATCACGGAGCGTCGGGTGCCATGTTGTAATGCTAGGTATGGGTGAATTATTTGAAACGAGGGACACTGCTTGTTGGCCCGGATCGCTTTTGATGCTGGGCAGACTGCGCACGCTAGACTTGGTAGCCACAGTGTTGATGCGCCCACTGAAAATAGACAGTTCGTCTTTTGGCTTCGGTTCCGTTGACGGTGAAAAGATGTCCCGGTTCCGGACGACGGCAGGTTTCGCGGTATTGTACGCTTGCTCGGCTTTTTGAAGAAGCCGTTGAAGGATGGGCTGCGCGCGAATATCACCAAAGAGTGTAAACGAGCAGTAGGATTGGACGTACCAAAAACTTGACTGCACGACCACCGTATATCGATCCCTCTCTAAAGAGGTCGACCGCCTGTAGATATTTGGTAACTCTAGACATACTGCAATGTCTCGGAACGTACTCTGCGCAATTCCGACATAGCAGCACCGGTGGTCTTGGACCGTATCCCAACACCTGACGCATGTGTCACGACGGAAGCCAACATGACCTAGCAACGACAGGTCAATGAAGGCTCTCGCTGAAGGGTGAAGTACCAACCGAGCTTGAGAAAGCATGCGTCCACAACACCCAGAAACGTGCTATTTGTGCCGGGAAAAGATCGAACTGGACGCGCAGGTTGTTGACTATCTCGCAAGCACT
>JBBPMA010000264.1:0-21865 GCA_038090075.1 Xanthoconium purpureum | reverse complement strand
ACGGTAGCCAGCCAAAAAGGACGGCGCATATGGGCTCTGCATCGGATCAGTAGGGTTGTTCGATACAGCCTCCGCAAAGAAACATCGATGAATGTATACGAGAACTAGAACATTTTCAGTCAGCTTGATGGTTCGGAAACTTGTGACTCACTATAGTTCCGATAGTTCAACGGCATGTAGTGCTTCATCGCCTCGGCGAGTCCGGCATTCTCAAGAGGGGGTCGTTGGGCATACATTGGTAACTCCATATCTCGCACCTTGCGATCAAGCTCGATGACCGCAGAGTATTTGGGTACTTTGGCAATTTGTGCATTCTGGATGACGGCAGAGACACATTGGTATCCGAATCGTGCTTTCCATGCAGGGACTGATGAGGACATTCGCTCAGTGCAAATTTTGAAACGAGAGGTCGCGATCACTCACAACTAGGCAGAACGGAACCGTCGTCATCGATTGTCGATTCCGGATCATTAGGAAGTTCGCAGTCGACGAACGGTAGATAAAACGTGGCTAAGCGGCCAGTTGCAAGACTCTACGAGAAGACTCGATGGAACGCAAGCGAAAACGCAATTAAACGCTACATACCTGCCACCCATCCGTGATAAACAGTTCCCAAAATAGGGCGCGTCGCTTCTGAACTTCCGAACTCGGCAACTGCCAACGAGCGCAATCGCGGTCTATCTCTCTTTGAGCATAGATTACAATTCAGGGACGGAGAACCTACGAAGTCCAATCTACACATTTGGGGCTTAGTACGAGAAAAGTGTTTGACGTAGGAGGGATCACTCACGCTCTCTGCTAGCTTTGTGGCGAGCCCGAAAATACCCCAAGTGGATTCAATGCTGTTTTCGCCACTAACCATTCCTTGATAGATCGCGAGCAATGCCAACGTCTGGACGGTCGTTACGGATGGCGGCCGGTCTAGTACTGGTTCAAGGTTCAGCGCCGCACGTGTCAGATAGCAGTACATATTAGCTTCGTCGTTATCAGGAGCAGGAGGCAGCGAGTTGTCGGTGAGAGCGCCAAAGCAAAAGATGACGAAGAGCAATGCCAGCTCATGGGAAGTCTTGCCTTGTGGTTGCATTGCCTCGCCAGGTGAGCCTGGCTGTGTTGAGGGTGCCACGGAGCCCGGGAGAAGGAGGTCAGAAGCTTCGCTGTACCAAAGAGGGAGGCACTCTTCCAGAAGTTGTCTTTTGGTGACCGCACCGAAAAACCAGGGAGCCTGCGACAGGTACAGCTCGCATAACTGACGTGCTCGCTGCCAAGGAGGTAAATGGTTTTGAATGAGGTAATCGAGGTCAACTGCATCAGTGAAAACGGGGGCAAGAGGAAATGTCTTGGACAGATGCTTGATTGGGCCAGGAAGGTCACTGGGAATCGGTCCACCCCTCGATGGCGGAGCTGACGTGCTTGCAGGTTCTCTCGGCTCTCCCTTGTAAAGAACAGTTGAGTGCAAGGATAGCTTCGACAATTGTCTACTTACAATCAAGAGGCTCTTAATAATAACGCTTCAACAATCAATTCAATGACAGAGCACGAACGTCGCTTACTTCTGAACCAGCAGAACGACCATAAAAGGTCGCAGCACCATCGTCTCTCAGAGCCAAAGTTCCAAAAGCCTCTATGTATTGAGACTCATCGTCAGCACGCTCAGCGGTCGTTCGAGTCTTGTCCTCGTCGACAGCAATGTGTAGGTCGATGATTGACTTGACATCCAGAAGCTCTCGGCGCAACAGAGGATGGGATTCGCGTGGTGTCACACTTGACTGCAGGACAGCAAGGGCATCCTCCAGTTGTCGGATACGATCGCTCATAAGTAATATCTTCTCGTGTAACTTCTCCGTATCGGCGAGTACGAAACTGGTAAGAGAATGTGTGAAAGGGTCACTAGAGTTCATAGGCACGAAACATACCGAGTGCCTTGGCCAGTCGTCAACTTGCCTAAATACGACATGTAAGAGTGCTGTTCGGCTGCAAGTCCTCCGTGTGCATACCGTTGGGACATATCGCCGAGCATCCACGACGTTTGCACGACGAGCAAGGGACCGTCTTATCGCACTTTAACTTTAGTCTGAAGTGGTGTGTCGGTATGCCTTTGGGCCGACACAATAAAAGGTGAACACAGACCGTCTGCATTCGGCACACGACATCACGCCCCGGTTCCGCTTGTCCTCCTTGTCAATCGCCTTCTGGGCCTCCCTGCTAAGTTCCTGGCGGGCATTTGCCTTGGGTGCTTGCGGCATTCCGACGAAATAGTATGGAGAGCTGAGGGTCGGAGTAGCCAAGAACGGAAGCGGAAGGACAAGATAAAATGTCTAAAAACCGCTGGCATGAAGCCCTTCTAGACCGGGCTATGGGTAATTCTTGGAGTAGTCAACCCGCGCCGTTAGGTAATGGAATCGTCACCAGTTATAAGTAAATTGTTCTCGCGAACACGAAAAGGCGCTCGTCCCGCCGTATATATGATCGGATCAGACTTGCGTTTCCCAGAAGCCGAGGTACCGGCTGAGTCGAGGTTCGACGAGCGGTGTCCCTCCCGCGACTGGATCGAGTTCGCAAGAATCCCTTTGCCACCGACCGAGCATCGCCGTCATCACCTCTCAATCCACGATCATATAACCATAATTATCGGAGGGATTGCGGCGTTCCTGCTTATCATATCATTTTTCAATTGCTGTCCGGAGAAAGGCTGCGGTCTAGTTATGGCTGTAGATTGGTAGGGCCGCACGTTCTCCGGACTCGGCGTGCGATTGGTTGGGAAAATGGAGCAGCGTGTGACCGGAGTGATGGTGACGGAAATGCGATCAGAGTGGGCGCCCATCCCCAGCTCCACAAGTCGGAAGATATTGGTCGTGAAGCGTGGCGTAGTGGTTGACGACGTACCCATCGTCGTCGTCCTCCACTCTCCGTGACTCAGACAGAACTTTGATTTACATAAACCCGTGGCAATATATGTATTTGCATTCTAAATACCACACATGCACCATCAAGGAGTTATACTACATATGGAGAAGTGCCATCAATAGTATGCAGAGTATCGTCCCCAAGAACCGTAAAGAAGACTAGTCAGACTTTTCCTTTGTGCCCGACGGAGCCCAACCAAACCAGCTGGCCGACCCCGTAGCGCGCTCCGAACCCGACCCCCTTTCCCTTCCACCATCCTCATAGCCCTCCGCATCGCTCACTTCGCCCACTTCTTCGAACCTCCCCGCCCCGCGAGCCCGCAGCTCAGAATCAGAAGGCTGACGCGGAGATGCTTCGAAAGAACCAGAAGCAGCGGGCACTTTGGATCGGCGTTTGCGGTCACGTGTGGGCTGGGTGGTTTCCAGGTGTATCTGTGAGCCAGCGGGCGTCCGCCATGCTTTTTCTGTCGCAGAGCCTGAGGTGGCCGCACCCTGCGATAAGAACATAGCGCCCGATGCGAGGAGGGCAGGTCCGTAAGAGTGCCAGAGGCCCGCAACTAGTTGGACGGGACCAGACACTGGGTCGCCCAAGGATGGTGGAGCACCGACCGTGATTCCGCCTGTGCTGGGCTCATATTCAGCTTGCTGCTGCTGTCGAACCGCACCAACGAGTTGGTCCCACAACGCACGGAAGCGTTCTTGTATAAAGGCATACAAGCGTGCCTTAAAGGAGGCGAGAGTGGCGTCGATCTGAGACTCGTGCGAGTGGAGGAAAGGCTGGAGGTGATTGATGTAGATGTATGAGGATCCACGAGTTTGCGGAAGCACAAGGTAGAGGAGAAAGAGCGTTTTCATGAAATAGTACATTGGAATCCTATGACGTCGATCTGCGTTTAGTCGGGATACGATGGTCGCACGACAGAAGGACTGACCAGGAAATGAGCCATTCGGCGACATACTCGATTCCAACGATGCAGCCAAGCACAGACCAGTACATCAGCCATCGTTCCAGGTCCTCCTCGGACGCAGGTCGCTGAGAAAGCGTTTTATAGGATGCGTAGCCAGGATACAGAAAGGCAACCACCGAACTAGTAAACCCGGCGAATTTTCAACAACGAACAGCACCAATTACATTGAGAACTGTACCTTATTATGCATGAAGTCAAGTAGAAGAGCATGTTGGTGATTGAGGCGTAGAGCTCCTCGTCGAAGCTCTGTTGGTGCGACTCCGGCACGTTTTCGTGATGGCTATGGTAGCTTAGTAAACATGCTTACGTTTCAGCGGAAGCAAAAACGCGCTAATTAAAGAACGCGTTTTGGACGCGATCGCCCATTGTACCATGCCACGCAGGAAGAAACCTCGCTTTTCGCAGAAAAAGAAGGCTCAGGACAAGAAATTCGACAGGGTGACGCCCGATGGTCTCAGCGAGCGCCAGTTCCTCGCCCTCCAGGATTTCGGCTCGTTCATCAGTAAGTTCAAGCTTCGTCGCAGGGTCGACGATGTGCGTAATGCATACGAACGGCAGTGGAAGACTCGGAACACGAACCCCATTCGTTTGCCACGGATGATGTGTACGTCACGTTATTCATGCCCATTCATCTAGTACCTGACCGTATCCTCAGGGTCTACTTACTACACCAGGGCTCGGAAGACAGCGGTGAGACTCTGAAAGATAACCACTGGATTGGCAAGATTCGTAACATCCGAGGAGGTGGTCCGGATAACGTATGTATTTCTTTGGATTATGTGCCTAGCTGACACGGAGTGGATATTGGCATCAGGTATGGATTCAAGTACAGTGGTACTGGGCACCAGAGGAGGTTGCGGAGGTCATCAAATCCTTGTAAGCCCCGCATCTTCTCTGTTGTTTTCACTGCTCAAGCTGTACCAGTGACCCCAACGCCTGTGGCAAGTATGAAAAACTGTTTTCAAACAATCTGGACATCATTTCAGTCCACTGTGTTGTTGGCGAGTACACACCATCTATTCGACGAGCTTGCTACATATCTAATTCTTCAGGCCATGTCCAAGTCAAGCCCTTCAATGAGACTGATATCTACCAAGTCCCTATTGGGGAGGAGGAGTGGTTCAGCAGATACGAGTTTTGTTACGAGGGGAGAAGAATTACTGTGAGTTTTTGACTCTTTCTTCTGTTTTTCTCGTTTGGGATTCATGCTTGACTTTGCATCCAGCCCAAGGTGTCACATGTTGCCTGCCCAATCTGCAAGATACCCTACACTCCAGGAGCGGACAAGATCCTCCATTTCTGTCCCAGGCCAAATTGTCGCAAGTTCTACCATCAGCCTTGCCTGGTGAAGAATGACTATGTGGAGGAAACTCGTCGTCATAGGATCCTAGAGACTTGGCCTGACATTGATAGGACAGCATCAGTGGAGGACATTGCTTGTTTCTTCCACCCGAAGAAGAGGCAGAAGAAGGATTCCCTTGCATCCAGGGAAAGTATGCAAGATCCTCTTGCAAACTTTCCAACAGAGCTGGTTGCTGTTGCTAATCAACAGATTCTCAGAGGCATCCAGGGAGCTGGTGTTGTTGGCAACATTGCCTCTGTTGTTGCTGCCAGGCAGCTCATTTACAGGGCTCTGACCAAGAATGAGCCCATCCCAGGTGACTGGGAAACAAGGGTGGACACCTCTATACCCTTCCCAGAGCCTAACACTCTCCCTAATTGCATCTGTCCTGAATGTTATAGTGCTATCTAATTTGCTTACCTACATCTGTTACAGCATTTCCACATTACATACCTTCACGAGATCATTCATATCCACCATTCCATGTACGAGCGATTCACAAATACAAAGTCTTCCAGCGCCCGAACGTCATCGAGACCAAAGATGCTTTATTCAACGAAGCCGAGTGCAAGACCAAATTAGAACACGGACCAGTAAAATACTACAACAGAACCACATATGCCGTTCCGAGATGCGACTAGTGCCAATAAATGATGGGGAATACAGGTTGTACAAAAGAACGGAGATCCTAGAAATGTGGAAATGATGTATCCAGAGTTTGCAAACAAAACCTCAAACCCATGCACGATGCCGATAGACGATCAACCTGGCGGAAACGAAAGTGGGGGTGTTGGGGGTTGGGGGTTGGAGCAGCAAGGTCAGCTGTCGTCACTGTCGCTCGCCTTGCCCGTTCGCCCCTGTGTCGAGTGCGTGACAGAGCTTGGAGAGCGTTCGTCGTCCTTGCGTTTCCGTTTACGCTCAGTCTCGCGCGTGTTGAGTCGGACGCCCCATCTCGCGAGTTGCTTTGAAACGCCGGGTGAGGACACGTACAGCAACGACATCTAGGCGAGGACGGTACCTTTGTCAGTTCCGTAGACGGCTGTAGACCGGGAAACTCTTTCGTCGAATAGATCCTGAACGGCCCACCGAAACACTCGGCTTGAATGGGGAGGTCACCAGGACCCAACGTTCGGGCGAAGATGTCAAAACAGCGGTACCGTAGAAAGAACTGGCCCTCTGACTTGACCGCCAGATCCTGCAAAAGACGCTCGTCAGCGATACGCGACGCCGCAGCGCTGGAAGGGGAAGCGAGGTACGACTGACCGCAAACGCAAAGACGAGTGCTTTTCGGCCCTGATACTCGATAGTGGCGGGCTGGATGAACGTCGCCCCGGAGAGCGCGGTCGTGCAGTTCATGTCTTCCGTGATGGGTTGGTCCCAAAAATAAGTCAGTGTGCGTTGGCCAGGGGTGGGAGGCTGTTGCGTCGTTGATGGGAGTGCCGGTCGCGTGGGTAGCGTCAGGGGTGGTAACTGAATAGATGCCAAGTTGGAGTGGGGGTGGTAGACAGGCGCGCGTGGTGGCTCAGGCGGTTGCTGATGTGATGTGGAAGGGTGTGCCTGTTGCAGGTTCCTGACCCGTGCTGGGGCAGCAGGGTCCCGCGCTGCGGGGGGCACGGGGAACAGATCGACGTTACACAAGAGCCCTATGGTATTGACCTCGCTTCCCGAGCGTGAGCATCTCTCTTCTTCTCCGCGCGAGCGGATGGGCACGTAAATGGGCACGACTTACGAGTAATCCCCGATTTCTCTCTCGTACTGCGCCTCCGTGCCGTGATTGAATACATGGTACAGTTTGAGCAACACGACGGGCGGAGGGTCCAGTGGGCGCCGATCGACTCTTGCATATCTAACACACAGGAAGAGCGTCAAGGATACGGTGATGGGGGCACGAGGAACAGGAAGGAGGAAGGGGCATTTACTTTCGACCCAAGTCGGCCTTTTGAATTTCGGTCAATTCTGCGCGGAGGGTTTTGCCTGCGAACGAACCAGAGACGAAATGGATGGGGAGGTTGATGCAAGAATTACTCGTCCGACGAAGCGGGTTGGACGAGAGCATCAGGGCGTCCATTGAGCGAGGATGGGGGATGAGTCACTGCGCTGATCTCCCCTTCTTTTTGTGGCGCTCACGTCGATCCAAGTCGTGTTTGCGGCGAGCTTGAACGGGTATGGAGCGGGCGGACGACGTGCTCGAGGGTGAAAAAGCCGACAGTGCTCCAGGGCTTGCTCGTTCCAAATTGAGACGCATGTTTTTTTTGCCCCCCTCGCGGGGTACATAAATTCGATGTCGCCAAGCCAGTCAGGTACGTACGCTCCACTCGGCCAGCGGTTCTTGCAGGGAAAACGAACGGGACATCGTCGAAACCGCCGTCGTTGCACCAGGCAGAATTAAGTATGTACGCCTTCAATCTTGGTCGTTCTTTCGACAATCCCTCCAGTTTCCCGGAACACGGCGCGATGGCTGTGGCACTGCGTTTGGCTGCACCTTTTTAATCCCCCGTTGATAACGCGCTCAATTCTCGGTTTGTCGCACGATGATGTGACATGTCCCTGGTCAGCGTTCAACGTTGAAGTCTCCAGATTGGCCATTCGCTCCCACCAGCGTTTCGGCTCGTGCATGGCTCACCTTACGCCATCACTGATAGAGCGTACAGTAATTACCCACCCATATGGGACGACATTCACAAAACGGCATGGCAAGCGTGGGGACCGGCGTTCAAAGTTTCTACGGCTCCTGGAAACCCTCTATGTACTATATTCGAACGTCCATCAAGTTCATACTCTATCCGTAATACATTCAATACCGCCAGTGAGTCCAATGTAGTAGCGCGATCGATGGAGGTCAAACGATGCCAGCGGCGGGCAATGTCCAGCGAGGAGTAAAGCTTGTCCGGTATAATCAAGCCGGAGGAGAGCGGGAGAGAAAAGCAATCACAAAGAAAGTACAAGGTAATCGTGAATAGCTTATAGAATGCAAGTAATATGGATGGGAGATGACTAGCTAAAGATTTTGGCACAGCGTGCAATTTACGCGAATCGATTCCTGTAATATGACGGCTGGGGGCGCATACGAATGAGACGAGTTACAGAACATCATGAACTAGACTTACGGAGTGCGATAAGGGCGGTGAAGATGATTATGGAGGCTATGTAGATGAAGCCATACTTGATGATCTGCCAGAGAGTCAGATACCGGACATCCGTATCACTCAAGGTCACTCACGATGCGGCGGCGTTGCTTCCTCTGTTTCAAAGAGTACAAAGGAGCACGAATCTGCTTCGATGGGCGCAGCCAAACTAAGACGCGAGTCAGCAATAGTCACGGCCAAACGACAAAGTCGTCTTACATAGCAACATAGCATGCAAGCGGTCGACGCCGGGTATAAGAATCGGCGGGGTCAACATGAAGAGCAGGAAGTGGCCGAGTAAGAGATCTGAACACCAGAGTGACAACTCGATAATCTTGACCAAGAATTCACGTGCAGGTTGCGACACCACGTGGGCACCGAGGCCGCGACCGTACCATCGACCTGTCCACCATGCGCGATTGGTTTCGTCATGCTTGAACTCGCGAGACAAGAACACGGCGATCATGACCTTGTTGACGGCACGCTGGATGGCGATAACCGCAATAAGACCAAGAACCGCATGCGACGCGTTCCAGGACTCCAAGAACCACTACGAAAGGGGTCAGTCTGGTCTATCCCACTAAAGTACTGTGTCACGTACAAGGAACTCGAAGAACGCGAGCATGCCTATGACACCGAGAGTGTGTGCAATGGAAGCCATGAGCGATCCAAACCGAGGGAAGGTGGGATCCATCATCGGCCCGAGGAACAACGAAATGATGAACAATATAAGAAGCACTGCAGCATTCCAGACAATAGGACCGAGGGAGACGACAGCGATGCGGATCAATGGGCTCGGAGGAAGCTTTCCGGTATTGTCGGGGAACGCCTTGACGAACATGTACGCGATGATGAACAATACGGCCATCACGATCGGGAAGATAACCTCGGAGAAGATCACGTTCCGCCATTTGGCACGAGGAACGTCACCCGAAAGCTTTTCCGACGGAAGTCCAAGTTTCTTCTTCTTGTACCCAGTGATCATCGTTCGCGACAGCCGACAATACCCAATCCAGGAATTGTTGTGCGACCGCGAGTTTCCACGCGACATCCACCGCAAGAATTCCCTGAAAAGAGAGATGAATAAGAGCAGGTTGAAATACGCAAGTATGACCATACCGATAGTCGATAATGAAGTCGGAAAACACGAATTGGTGAGGATTGAACAAGAAAGGAGCGACGCAGAGTGCGAGAATGGAGACCCAGAAATAGATGAGGTATGGCGTCCACCATGACATCGTGACGTAGAGAAGCATGATCAATGTCCTCATCCCGAGGTATATGCTTGGGCCGGCGAAACGAGAAAACAGGATGCTGAAAGATAGGCGGGTCGTAGCGAACCCACGTCCAGTGGCGATATACCTGGCGCCACCAAACGTAAGGTTGCTGATGATGGAATGCGTGTAAATCTGGGTTGAAAAGACTTCGAAAACTGGGGACAGGGACATGAATTGCTTCCCAAGCCGAATGATCGCTCGTCCGGTACCACGTTCAACCAATTCTAATACCAACATGAGACTCGTTTCCATCAGGTCAAGTGGAACAAATACCTTGAACGAAGAGCGGCAAGAACGCAATGATGAACACCAAGAAGATACTGATGATGGAGCGCTGGATCCATTGGAAGACAGGGGTGAGGTAGTAACAACCTGGAAGCGTGGTTTGGCTGTTGAACGGGCAGACCTGGACCGAAGCATTGAGAGTACCCAAGAACACCACTGACAACGCAATTAGCATACATCAGAGAGACCGGTTCAATGGAACGTACTCGTTACGACGAAGCATTGGACCGCCAAGATGACCAGCATGTTGTTGATGTGAAAACCAGGATGGCCATAGTAGAACGTCAAGAACCGGTCGATCGGGAGTTGGGTCCCCAAATAGTAGTACTCTCGACTGAGCATCTGCTCTCCCATTCCCGTCCCAATCTTGGTCTGGAAGTTCAAGATGGTGCCAAACCCAAGGTCACGGCCCTTTCCACACTGATAGTACTCCGTGTGTTTGATACGACCACCGCGACCTATGGCATTCATTCCGGCAAAGATATCCTCGTTCAGGTGCAATCCTTTCTGAGCCTTGGAAACGCCACCACGAGTGTTCATGTAGAGACCATTCAGGAAATCAGGGTGACCATAGTGAAGCTTCCCACCAATCCAGGCCCACGAACGTGCAGAGAGCGTTCCGAACGTCTGTTCCTTTCCAGCAGCGATGTCTCCAAGAATGCCGATGTTCTCTGAGAAGATGTACTCGCGAGCACCGACAATAGCGACCGGAGGCTTCTTGAATTCCTTGTGGCCATATTGAGCATACGGACTTTGACTCGACACAGAGTACTCTTCGAATTCGCCAAGAATGTTACGGATCTTGAGACATTCTTCAAGGTAGTTGTCTTGGTTGGCGTCGATGAGCTGAAGGTACTCGCCACGGTAGAAGATGATCGCATGATTCTGGTTGTCCGATTTTCCATCACCAAGAATAGGGTTACCAGGAAGCTCGATGCGGAACTTGGGTCGGCGACGTCCGGTCTCAGCGATGAAATCCGAATGACCGTCAATGAGGGCTGAGAAGAGGCGAGGATCACCACCCTCCTTGCGCGGTGGCTCTTCTTCGAGGTAGGCAATCTGAAGATCAGGATACGCGCGCAAAAGGAACTCGGCATTCTCGTGTTCCTCCTTGTTGAATTTGGTGTAACGCTGCATCGATACGACGAATTTGAACTTGCGCCGAGACATGCGCTCCAGCTCGCGTTCCAGTCTGTCGGTGTTCCCGCCAAAGAGTTGAACGACCTCGGGATTCTCAACGCGGTAGAGAAGTTTGATGGCCTTGGCATAGTTCATCATCCCTGATACCGTGCGGTAGAGTGTCTGCGCGCGCAGGGATGCCCAGATCCGCGTTCGGAGGGTGAACTCTGGAGCGGCACTCTTGAACCCAATGCAATAGAACGGGAGATCGTCCATCTTGGATTGGCCTTTCTCGTCGGTGCCAAAGGGGGCCGTGTTGTTATACATCGCCGACTCCTCTGCGAGAATCTTTGTGTCCTTGACGAAGTTGTCCCATTCCACAGGATGAAGCTGTTTCAGGTACTCGAGAAGAGTGACGCGAGCATGCTGATCCTCTTCACGGATGATCTCTCTAAGAGATAGGAGAATCTAAAGTTCACGTTAGCGCAAGTCATGACGTGCTTCTCATGCAACACACCTTCTCGTTGTAGTGAGGGGTAAGAACCGTGAACGTAGGCATCGCATCGACCGGTAGTGGTTCAGGAAGATCGATGGTCAGGGACTGAGCGAAGAAGGATATCCGGCGCTCGGCTTCACTGCCCGGTGGGAAGAACTCGCCCTTGAATCCTTTGTCGCCCTGAGAAATGAAGAAGGGTGGTGCCCGCAAACTGCGTTTCCCGTCCTGACCCGTGTCGACTTGGTGGTACAGCAACTTTTGCACGTGTTCAATGGACAGCAAATGTTCTCGGTACATGGAGATGATGACGGCGTTCCATATTTGCGAGACGAGCACCTAACCCAAGGTCAATGCGATACCGACCTAAAGGCGTCGATGCTCCCTACCTTTGGCTTGTACTTTACCTCCATTTCCCTTGTGGCAAGCAACTTGGCGTAGATCCGCTTGGGTAGCCTCGTGAAGATATCCTTCCACGGTGTCCAAATCGAAAGCCCAATCATGAATGACCGCGTGATACTGAACACGGTGTTCCAGATAATGTACCAGAGGAAGGTATCCAAGAAGAAGAGAACCAGATCCATGATATACATGATGGTCAAAGTGAATGCGGCTTGGTTCGAACACAGGGAGGGGCCAAAGAACTTGTCGCTGCAGCCTTGGATCTTCATGTTCACCATCACCGCAATGGGATCACGGAACGAGAGAGTGAGGAAGAAGTACGATTCCGAAGCTTTGCAACCGAAAACGAGAGTCCACAACGCAATCGAGGCGATTCGTGCCCGAAAAGGCAAACTTGGGTATGATGCGGTGAAGGTCTGACTGGCGAGATACTTTCTCGATTTCCCACCAACCCTGTCACCGAACATGCGGCCAGAGGGCATGGTGGCAAACAAGAGTGTAGCGACGACCGAGATGAAGAACTGTACGATACCGAGGATGAGCGCGAGAGATCCGGCATTTCCACCTGTGCTAAACTCGGCGATTGCGATGTAGACTGTTGGCCCAGCAGTCAATGCCAGAGTGATCAAGAGGAACAACAGACGACGGGAGAGATGCGAGGTATTATTCCAGGTAGCAGGGATATACGAGAATTCCGCGAGAGTGGCAGCGATCATGATAAGCGTGGCTACAGCACCGCCCAGAGCCGTGACGGACCACGTCAGGGCCGGAGAATTGACGACGGTATTGTTCGATTTGCTGATCTGATAGACCTTGGGAGAGTTGTACGCCGTATAGAACCAGTACAAGGAAATGTGAATGACCCAGATGCGGTTGAAGTTGACTAGCAGGTGACCGAACGAACGCTTCTCGTAATAAGTCTTGAAGAACGCTCTGTTCCAGTCGATGCGGTCAAACTTCATATACCGATGAGATGGTGGCAAGTCGATCAGTCTCGTCTAAGGCCTCGCATGAGTACCGTCAAGTGTACATGGATGAAACACGGACCTTGTCTGTGAGCATGATCCGGGCAATGCCCTCTGGGTACCAGAACAGTTGGTTGACGTCATCGTAACCAATGATATCAACATGATCCTTTTCCTTGCGTACGAATCTACCATCGACGACCTCGTAGCCCTGATCACGGATGAAACGGTAGAGAGGTTTGATGACCGCACGAAGGTAAAGTCCCTCGGGGACCGGGTCGACACGACTCTGGCATTCGGGAGAGCGGTAGTAGTCGTCTGCGCACTTGAAGATGAAACAGAAACATTCCGGGATGAACCGAACCTGAGCGGCTTCGCCCCAGAGGAGGAGGTAGAGTGCTATTTGGCGGAGACGATCGTACTGACTCATGTTGTTCATGGCTTGGCGCCAGCGCTCCATGGCGGACTGCAAGGACTTTTCACTGATGTTGCGGAGGGTGCTGCGCCTGGTCGATCTGAGACGCTGCAGACCGGGGTTTTGCACGTGGCCTACGGCGTCGTCCAAATCGAGCTGGGCGGCGAAATACCATTTTCGGTAATTCGCATGTTCTCCGCCGATGTAATCGGCGTGGAGCGTGAGCAGCGCCTGGTTCGGCGACATTCTCGACGCCCGGCTGTCCAGAAGCTGCATCAGGAAATCAAACTACCGCGCCATCAGCGAAAAATTATCTAAGTCAGAAAAAAAATATGACAAACCATGTTGCGCATTGAGTCCCGTTGGAAACCAAACTTTTGAGCGAGGTCGAGGAAGATGTCCTCGATTTCTTCCTTAGACAACGGTATTTGACGCTCTGTCGTCCAGGCGGGGTACTGCTCCTTGACACCCGATAGCGGCACATAGTCGACGAATGCGGTGGCGCTCGACTCGGAAGGTCCCATCCGCGACTGTCCCAGCGACTCTGCGGACGGTGCATACCCACGACCATAGACGTCGACGTCCGAATCTGTATCTTGTTGTGCTAGAGGCCATGTAAACGGTCAGCAACAATGCGCCAAAACGTGTGTGCTCACCGTAGGGGTCATATGTGCCGTTGTGATCATAGTATCTGTCTGAGTCGTTCAGACCATTGTTGCTGCTGTCGGAGACGTAGGTATCTCTGGGTCCGTACGAGTCGACGTGGTCAGAGTCGTTGTCGCTGTATACATATCTGCGAGGAAATGTCGAGGGGCCGAATGGATCTGTGTGTTCGACGGATGGGGAGGTGGAGTGGGGGTACGGGTACGACATTCTCCTGGAAAGGCCACGGGGAAGGGCCAGGCGTCGACGTCGCTGTCACCAGGGGTGAGGAGGGAGTCGTCGAGGAGAAGGAAGATGCGGAGGGAATGGTGTGGTGTGAACAACTTACTGTGCGAACCGACCAGGCGCAGTTCCCACCACGACCAATCGGATCCGAACCGGTTCGAGTCTAGTCGATTACAATCACAACTGACAAAATCGCCTCTACATTGCTTCTACGACTAGCCAGAGTGGTAGTAAACCTCTGAAAGCCCGTCCATACACATGTACGACGAGCAGAGCTCATCTCCGTCCGCACACGAATAGACCCAGAAGCCTCCCATGCCAACTCCGCAGCTGATTGTTCTAAAATCGGCCAGCTGTCTTCTTCAGAGGAGGCCACGCGTCTCGCTGTTATCGCACGCGCCACTGCGAAAGCCGGTATCTCAACGCAGCGTACACGCCGATCCCAATGGCCACCACCAACATCGCCATCACCATCTTGCTGCCAAGAACGCCAGTCTCGTGCTCAACCTATGTAGCCCCGTATGGAGATCACAAGCCCGCGCCGGAACAAGAAAATTAAAAAAACGCACCACGGACGTAAATGGCGAGAGAACTGGAATAGTAAAGTGTGAAGTCTTGCCCTTGGCGTCCCGGTCAGGCGTGATCTTGATCACCAGCCAGCCTATGAACCCCAGCAGCACCACGAGGCACACCACCTAACCAGCACGGTCACAAGTCAACTGCCTACGCCGCGGCACAACTCCGAACTAATACTAACCATCACTCGCTCCAGCCTCCTCTGCCTCTGATCGTTGGCATGTAGTATAGCACCAATCTCCCGCTGGTATTTCGGCGCAGTGGTCAGCGTCGTTCGCCACAGGAAGGATGAAACTGACCTCGCGCTTCTGTTCTTCTGTTCGTTGTACCTCTGCCAGCTCAGCCCGGTGTTGATCACGCGCTGAAAGCAAGGTTTCCGCCACCAAAGCTCGTGCAGCCCAGTATTGCTCGATCTTGGTGCGAGGTGCGGCGTCCAGCGGCGCAGAGAACCATGTGCCTCTCCTTTGTAGGCTTGAGTCGGGGGTCGCTTTCATTCCACTGACTGCCAGCTGCATGGTACGCGACATGGCAGTGGCATTGGTCGCATCTGCAACCGAGGATGGTTTGCCAGGTCGGGGTTTCTTGAGTGTGTTCATAACGGCAGCCGGCCGGCCGGCCGTTACGGTGGACAACGAAATGAACCCAACGACCACCTTGTCCCCGCAATCACCTCATGTATATATAAGAACACAGCTCGTCTACACGATCAAAGGGAATATAAAAGTGTCAAATGAAATACACCTCGAAATAGTACACCTAGATCCGGTTCCCCTGCATACAGCTAGATATGTGCAAGCACAACAGGATATATCATATTCGCCTCAGCGGACGAGCCAGTTCACAACTTGGTGACGTTCAGTTGGCGTTCACAGCCAGCTTTTGTTGCAGCTTAGCCTGCGTGTTATGGGCGCATCAGTGCTGAGAAGTCGCGCTCATCTCTCACACCAGGCACTTACGTTGACAGCGTCCATGTACTTGTCTGTGACCACCCAGTGTTCTCTCTTCATCTCCTTGCCATGAATGGCTAGCGCAAGGTCCTTGGTCATGACACCGTCAACGTCGATGACCTCGACACACGCCGTCTCGAGGGACTCGCAGAAATGTTTGAGTGGCTCGTTGCCATCGAGGTTGGCACGGTGAAGGAGGCCGCGTGTCCACGCGAATATCGAAGCAACAGGGTTCGTCGACGTCTCGTTACCCTTTTGGTATTCACGGTAGTGGCGAGTGACGGTACCGTGTGCTGCTTCACTTTCGACGGTCTGGCCGTCTGGCGTAATGAGCTCACTGGTCATCATGCCCAGCGAACCAAAGCCTTGTGCAAGGATGTCAGACTGAACGTCACCGTCGTAGTTCTTACACGCCCAGACGAATCCTCCAGAGGATTTGATAACCTGAGCAACCATGTCGTCGATGAGACGGTGTTCATAGTAGATGCCGAGCTTCTCGAAGTCAGCCTTGTATTGGGTGTCGTAAATTTCTTGGAAGATGTCCTTGAAGCGACCGTCGTATCGCTTCATGATCGTGTTCTTGGTGGACATGAACTATACGCAGAGCTTGGTACCACGAACGTGCGCCACGGAAGTGGAATGACGTACGAGAGGCATCTTCTTGGACAAGGCCATCTTGAACGAGGAGTGTGCGAAACCCGTAATCGACTAGGAAAAATCCGAAATGAAAGAAGCGCACCACGAAGATTCGAACAGGCAAACCTCGTCGGTGTTGTACATGCTCATAGCAACACCTTTGCCCTTGAAGTCATAGACATTGAGCGTCGTGGGCGCACTACCATCAGCTGGGCTATAGACCAGCTGGAGCTTCCCAGCTCCAGGAACAACGAAGTCGGTTGAACGGTACTGGTACCAAGGGTCAACACGGAACACCGCACGCCATCAGGGACGGAACGGACCTGATCCCCGAAAGCATGACGACCAATAATGATGGGATTCACCCAGCCTGGAATGGGCTTGGGAATTCGGTTAAGAATGATGGGTGCACGGAAGACTGTGCCACCGAGGATATTACGGATCTACGAGAAAATGCTTAGCACCGTTGGCTTGAATGTGGATAGAGGGCGCGAACTGACTGTGCCGTTCGGACTCTTCCACATCTCCTTGAGCTTGAACTCCTCGACACGCGCCTCGTCGGGCGTGATGGTCGCACATTTGATGCCAACTTTGTACTGTTGGATCGCCTGTGCAGCCTCGATCGTCACAGCATCGTTTGTCTACCTCTTGGTCAACTTTTCGTGGTCAATCCTAGACGACACGCCCGCATACCAGGTCACGGTGCTCCAAACCAAGGTCAAAGTACTTGATGTCGAGTTGGAGATAAGGAAGAATGAGCTATATGAATAGAACATGAATAGACCGCAACAACATGGACAGCACGAGATATGAAAAACACACCTCCTCTCTGATCTTCTTCCATATGATCCTCGTCATTTCATCGCCATCGAGCTCCACCACGGGTTGCGAAACGACAATCTTTTGCGCATTTTCTGTATGTACAAGGGTCAGCCCCGTCATGTTGGTTGACAAACCGATGGCTAAGCGCGGTTGATCACCAGCCAGGCCAAGAGAACCCGGTCTGCGCCGAACACCACCATATCCTTGAGACGGAGCGATAGACTCACGTAATTTCATCGACGTCGCAAAGCCTCGTGAGAGCAGTCTGGTCTGTGCCAACAACGAGCGTCTTGCCAAAAGAACCGTTCGAGTTTGCATCATCATGGTGGTGCTCGCGGACGGCGACGTGGGAGGGTATACCAACGACTGTACGAAACTAGAGAAATGACACGCCCCGGTTTTTGTAGGTCAGCCACGCTCGCCCGCCGTGTGTAATCGGGAGCTGGAAAATCGAAGAATGGGGGAGGAGACAGGCAAGGGAACAACGCGGTAACGACCGTGGGTACTGTTGAACAAGAACCCAACTGCGGTGGGCTAATCGCTACGTTGACGCTCACATGGACCAAGATGGCATTTGGCATTGGTATATTTACGGGTCAGACATCAGTTCTTTAGTGCAGTCGCCTCCTTCATCGCTTGCTCTTGCACGAGTTCGGCGATCTTTACAACCAGACTGCCCATCGCTTCTGTCTTTTGCTTGCTCACAAGGAGCACCTCTTCGTGAGAAGCAACTTCAATGGGAGGCAAAGGCAACATTCGACCAGCGAGCTGTCGCACGGAAATATCCTCAGCGGCGACACCAAGCACGGATCGGGTTTCACGTACCTCTGCTTCCACCTCGTCCCGGATGCTCCGATACTTTTCCGGTATGACGACCATGTTGGTAACGAGGCTGAGCACCATGATCTCAAGACCCTCCTCGCGCGCTGCAATCACCTCTGGGATGGTGCTCATCCCAACGACGTGTGCGCCAGCGTTCCTTAAGAATCGACCTTCAGCGGGAGTCTCGTACGCCGGACCGGCCACCCAAGCGTAAGTGCCTTCCGCCAGCGCATCGCGATGAAACTGAAGCTGGTGCGCAGCAAGGAATGCGAGCTTTCGTAACCTTACTGAGTAAGCGTCTCCAAGGGGGTAGAAACGTGGATATTCCGAGGAGGTAAGCGGACCAAAGGTTGGGTTCATTCCTGTCAACGACGGCAACGCGAAATGATCTTGAATCACGACGACTGGACTGTGAGGTCAGTAGAGGGTTCGATACGCTTGCAGCCATACACACTGGTTCCGACAGGTATCTCCGGGACGAGGGATCCAGCTGCATTGGTGACTGACGATAGTCTCAGCGTCGTTCCTCGCTGATTTGTTGATCACTGACTTACTAATGATATGTTTCACGCCCAATCGCTTCATGGTTCGGATCCCATAGGTCACCACCGCCGGTTTATGACCTTCGTATGGATGAAACTGTCCGGGTGCATGTCAATCAAGTGAAGTAACGAGCGATAAGCTGGCACAGCACACACACGCCCGAGCATGGCGACGACCGAGTACTTGAGTGGACCAATCAGGCCAAAGGCCAAGGCGCTCTGCTGTCCAGCAACTTTGACCCAAATGTCGATCTCAGATCACGGACGTGCAATTGAAATTCTACGCACCGGTGCTCTTGCCAAAGCCAGGGAGCTGATCGTAGGGTATCCGCACGACATCGGAAAGTTCGTTGACGAGGGTGCTGAGACCGGATCCACAGACGATCCCGAGGAGTGGACTGGGGAGGTTTTGCGCATCCAGAACGCCTCGAATTTTCTTGATAGTCTCGTCGAAGGGTAGTGGCTCTGTGGGATAGGTCATGATCAGCGTACTAGCTAGTAGCTCAGTGGAACATCCAAGCAATAGTGTTTGAGTAAATTAAAATGTCACCAAAGCGATTAGGCGATCGTCACCTGTGCATCTCGACATGATAGCACTGCCATGGTTTTTTGGCAGCGCTACGATCTCTACAGCAACAGAAACCCTTGCCAAATCTAACGACCAACATACCCAGTCATCCCTCATGGACTCGGCGCAGAAGACCCTAATCGGCATCGCGTCCGTCTCACAAAGCGTCGTCAATACCCTCGATCGACATGTCGGCCCCAAAACCGTAGAAAGCCTTAGGCTGGACAAGATAGTCGTTGGTTCTCGTACCGTCCTGGAAGCGCTCAACAAGATATTTCTCTTCAAGGAGGGGAATGCCGACGATCGACTCGTGGACTGGCTGAATAGCGAAGAACCCCAGGCGTGTCTGCGCACACTGGAGCAGATGGAGGAAATACTCAACAGGAAGCCCGAGCACGGTGTCAAGAGCTTTTTCAAGCCATCACGACCTACATATACTCAAGACAAAGATAACGAGGCGATCAGACTCTTCCAGATGCGCAAAGTATACTTCCATTTCTTGCTTTCGGCAGGGATATGGTGGGTGTTGACATGTGTGCGATGGACGCGGACTTCACCACTCTGTTAGGAATCGTGACTGTGGTGCTCAGCAACAATCACAAGAAACACATCGGTTCGATGCACTAAACACCGACAAGGCAGTCAATGGACGGCTCGATCACGCATCAGTTACAGAGTGCGACAGGAGTAACCCTTCTAGCATCATACAAGGGAGGATGACGGGTTTGATGGGCGAAAAACAGGGAACAAATTGTATGTCAATGTAACTGACTACGTTCAACGTGGTTTCGACTATAACACATCCCTACAGCGGAGAAATTCAATGATATCCTGAGATGGCTGGATGCGTGGAAGTCAAGGGAGACACATAACCGTACAATCCTCCTGCGGCAACCCGATACCTGTACATGGTTGCTTAACATGGATGCATACAAGACCTGGAGGAGCGGGGAGAATTTCTTTTTGTGGCTGCATGGGAAACGTAAGCTGTTCGAAATTTTTCGTTGGTTTAGTCCCTGACGTGCACATGTTCCCAGCTGGGGCGGGAAAGTCTGTTCTAGCGTGCGTATGTCTTTTATCCCTCACGATGATATTGACCCATGAACAGGGCTTCCGTGATTGAATCCCTCAAGGATATACAACAGGATGACGAAGTTCTGGCGTACTTCTACTGTGACTTCCGAAATGAGCGTTCCACGAACGCCGCAGAAGTGATGCGTTCCTTACTTTCTCAGTTACTTCAGCAATCCCGTCGCTACGCGGTCGATCTAGGACACTTGATAGATCGGCTGGTTGAAGACAGGGACGAAGGCGCTTTGACAACCAGTAGTGCTATGCTACTTGCTGGCTACCTCGTCCGCGCGGCGAGTCAACTTCCCCGACCACCAGTCCTCGTCATTGATGCCTTAGACGAGTGCAAAGATATCACCGTTCTTCTCAATGCCCTCGTGGAATCACGGAAAGGTGGTGTCCGATTGTTCGTGACCAGCAGGCCACTCCAGATCATCAAGGAAAAGCTTTCCTCACTTCCCTCGATCGACATGGAAACGGTGAATTACTTGGTATTGGCGGATATTAGACTGCACGTCACGAAAGAGCTGGACTCTCGTCGACGGCTGCGGATGCTGGATGAGGATTGGAAGGACGAGATATATTCGGCGTTATGCAATAAAGCTGGCGGAATGTGAGCCCCGTTATATCGCATAATCTCTTTGTCGGTTCTCATTTCCTGTTTACTAGGTTCCGCTGGGTGCAATGTCAACTCGAGGCTTTGGAGCAATGTACGACTGGAATGGAACTCCGAGAAGCCCTCGACAACCTCCCAGGCGATCTTAACGTGACTTATGAACGTATCCTCCTCGAGATCGACACAACTCGGCGAGAGGGCGAAATCGCCCGACGGGCGCTGGACTGGCTGGTAGTTGCCTTAAAGCCCATGCGATTATCTCAGATAATGGAAGGCCTTTCGATTGACCTTACACACCGAACCCTGAACCGTAGTTTCGGGCCGCTTCATGAATCCGTTCTACTAGATGCCTTGAGCAGTTTAGTGATATACGACGAATTAACGGACGTTGTTATTCTGTCTCACTTCACTGTCAAGGTGTGTTCGATATGGTAACTGTCTTTGATCATTCTGTGGCTGAATCGCTATCTGGGCAGGAATATCTCATTTCAGAGTCCACTCGTGCCAAGCATCCGATGCATCATATTAACTCGCAAACCGCTCATACACGGGTTGCTTTGCTTTGCATGTGCTACATCCGTATCTATCTCCGATGCAATCAGCGATCCGGAACCCGTGACTTCCCACTTCGCGATAACGCTAGGACGTCCATACCCCGCAACAACTCAAATCGGACAGCATCCCATTTCAAGAAACGTTATAGATGCCTTATGCCGTCTGAATTCCACCCCCTTTTCAAATATGTCTTGTCCTGCGGCTTCGGTCACCTTGCTTATGTCAATCCGAGAAATAAAGTGATATTGCGTGCCCTCGGAGAACTCCAGTCGGATGCAGAACGATACCCTTTACAGTGGAAGCGATTATACGAGGGAGTTGATATATTACTGAACCGCGTTTCCCACCTGGATCCTAGTAAAGATGACCTGGCAATTTCTATCCTCATCACCTCTGCTCCTGACGCACTTCTCCGTTTGTACATTCGCAGTACCAGGTGGCGGCCAAAGGACGGGACAAACCCACTCATATATGCGGCATCCTGCAGAAAGATCGAACATGCGAGGTCTTTACTGTTAAGGGGAGTCG
>JBBPMA010000263.1:0-32695 GCA_038090075.1 Xanthoconium purpureum | reverse complement strand
AATGTAGCATGATGAAAGAAGTCCCTGATATGAATCCGGAGGTCAGGAGATGTGCCTTGATTGAGAATGCATTGGAGTTGGTGTTTGATAAATCCGGAAGTGACTCAGAAGACCGGAATGGACTTGGTCGATTGCACAGGATATGACACTATCCCCCCTTTAGGCCTGAACTCTTGAAGGCCAAAGTGAGGAACACAATGTGGAGTCGGAATTCGGAGTCCAAAAACATAATGGGGGTATAAAGTCCAGGGTGTCCTGTCTGTGCTTCCTTCTCATCAACCATCACCATGTCCGACTTCTCCTATCTCCAAGATATCTGCACCTGGCCTGAAGAGCGCCTTGTCTATAATGACAACAACCCCGATGCACTGTTCAAAGTGAAGAATGTGGAGAAGAGATGGCACTGAGCAGCGCACAAAGAGGCGGAAAAGTGGAGGAAGGCGGAGGAAGTGGAGGAGTGGAAGAAGGCGGCAGAAGAGGCAGCCAAGCGTAAGGCTGTGGAAGAGGCAGCCCAAAAAAGGGTAAGTGCTTCGTTGTCTGCCAAACTGTGCTGATTTTCGATAGGCTGAGCAAGTCCAGGTGGAGCAGAGTGCCGGACCAAGCAAGGGCAAGGGGAAGGCGGTTATGCTCAAGGTGCTGGAGCCGGGGTGCTGGAGGTGTGAGGAAAAAGAGTGGGAGTGTGAGGTCTCGACAGAAGGGAAGTCAATGTCTTGCAAGGCATGTAAGGCTGTGAAGGGCAAGTGTGAGCAGCTGGGGATGGAAAAGGCACTGAGGCAGAAGCGGAAGGCAGAGGATGATCAGGAGTGGCCAAACAAGAAGAAGGCTTGGTCAGAGGATACAGAGGCTGGAGGATTGAGGGTTTCAGAGGAGGGAGGTCCAGATTGGACCAAGTTGATAGGAGGGATCATGGACACCATCAAGGCGTTGGAGGGGACAGTGAGGGCACAGAACCAGTGCCTTCACTGTCAGAACTTTCTTCTGGACCAACTGGTCCAGTTGAAGGCGGAGGAGTTGTATGGGGAGGAATTGTCGGAGGGCTCGGAAGGAATTCCAGATGTGGAAGAGGAAGAGGTGGTGGAGTTAGAGGAGGAAAAGGCAGAGGAGACGAGGGAAGGGTTGAAGGTGGAGTTGAGGAAGCTAGATGAGGAGGAGGAGGAGGAGGAGGAGGAGGAAGCAGAGTCTGGTATGGATGTGGACAGAAGTGAAGTGTAGTGTAGTGTAGTGTCCCCACTGCCTTCTTGTAAAATAAAGAAATTGATTGTAATTTTGGTCGTGTCACGAGCTGGTGTGAGGACTGGACTTGCCTGGATATTGGAGATGAAAGTTGGCAATGAGTTCCGAGGTGTGATCAAGTTCGGTAGCCAGTAACCAAGATGTTTCTTCTTCAGTCCCTTCATATCCAGACCAGCGCACCAGGTAGAGCAACTTGCAGTTGCGTCTCCTGTGATCAATCTTAGAATTAAGGATCTCGAAGATTTCATACTCTGGTTTCCCGTCAACTTCAATCAGAGGTGGCAGAGGTTGTACACGGTTGGGGATTGTGTTGGGGACAGAAGGTTCTAGTTGTAATACATGGAATACTGGATGTACAGCTTTCATGGTATCCAGAAGTCAGAGGGTGAAGGAAACAGTTCCGGCTTGAGCGATGATTTCATATGGCCCTAAGTTCCTTTTGGATAGTTTCTTAGAGGGCTGGGTTGATCAGAAGTACTTTGCTTTAACGAATACCTGGTCACCAACTTTGAAGTCTGGTGCTGGAATGCGTCTAGCGTCAGTGGGTCCTTGATATCGCTTTTGTGCATGTGCCATTTCTTCTTGGAGGAATTGATGGAGGGAATTGAGGTCAACGGAATACTCTCGAGCTCGTTCTGAGGTAAGGTCTCGTTCTGGATGGACAGGGATGTTTGGATGATAGCCTTTGTTGGTGAAGAATGGGGAGACACCGGTGGTAGCATTTGGAGCATTGTTGTAAGAGAACTCTGCAAGTGGCAGGAGTTCAGACCAGTTGTCTTGCTGATAGTTACAATAGATCCGAAGGTATTGTTCTAGTGTCTGGTTCATCTGTTCTGTCTGGCCATCACCTTCTGGATGGTATCTGGAGGTAAAGTGAAGGTGGATGTTGAGAGCCTTTCTGAGTGAGCAGAAGAAGTGGGAGACAAATTCCAAGCCTTGATTGGAAGTGATGTGAGAGGAAACTCCATGCTTGGAAAAGATGTGGAGTAGGAAGAGTCGAGCTAATTCCAGGGAGTTCACCTTGTTGTCTGTTGGGATGAATATACATTGCTTTGATAGTTGATCCACAACTATGAGGATTGTGGTGTGTCTGGAGGAATCCAGGAGTTGCTCAATGAAATCCATAGAGATGGAATTCCATGGCTTCTCCAGAATTGGAAGCTGTTTGAGTAACCTGAATGGCTTGTGTCTTGGAACCTTGGCATGCGCGCAGGTGGTACAGGAGGAGACGTATTCTTTGACAAATGTCCGGATTCCTGGCCAAGTATACTTGCAGCGGATTAGTTCTAGGGTCCGGTTCTGTCCAAAGTGTCCAGAAAGCAGGTGATCATGCTTATATCAAAGGACACAAAGTTGGAGATCATTAGCATCCGGGATGTAGATGCAATCATCCAGATGTAGGAATCCGTCAGAGTCGACGGACCAGCGAGAGTTAGAAGGTTCAGATGTGGACAGGTGAATGGAAGCCAATGGGTCAGAGAGAAGTGCAGATAAGATATCATTATGGAGTTTCTCAGCGTCGTACATGGTGCTTGCTCAGAGGACCAGAGCAGTGAGATATGTAGCTCTTAGGGATGATGCAAGTTGCTCCTGGGTAAAAATGGGTCAGAAGTTGTAAGGGTTGATGTGAGCATAGTCCCTATCCCCCTCTTTGGGGTAGACATCCCAGCGTCTAGTCAGGGCATCCGGTTTTGCACCAAGTCATCTGGGTCGGAACCAGACGATGAGGTTGAATTGGCAGAGAAATTCAGACCAGCGGGCTTGCCAGCAGGTCAGAATTCAGGTACCTGTAAAGTATTCCTGGTTCTTGTGATTGGTGATGACGTCGATTGGGGTTGCTGAGCCTTCGAGATAGTGTCGCCATGCTTGGAAACTCTCATGGATAGTAAGTAGTTCCTTGTCATGGGTATTGTAGTTGAGTTCCGGAGCTGTCATTGTCTGAGAGAAAAATGCGACTGGCCAGAGTTCTTCATCTGGACAGTGGATGGAAAGAATGCCAGCTATGGCATAGTCAGAGGCGTCAGTCTCAATCAGGAGTGGAGCATCCGGAATCCAATGAGTGAGGATTGGAGCGGAGGGGAAGGTGTCTTTGAGACACTGGAAGGCCAAGTGACAGTCATCAGAGAAGTTCCATGGAGCATCTTTGCAGGTGAGGCGGGTCAAAGGAATGGTGATGTCCAAGTAATTGAAAATGAAGCAGCAGTAGAAGTTGGCAAATCCAAGGAAGGATTGAACATCCTTGACCTTCTGAGGCTTGGGCCAATCTTGGATGGCTTGCACTTTTACCTCAGACATTGTGAGTCCAGAGGGAGAAAGGCAGTATCCAAGGTACTCAGTTGAATCAGTGTGAAATTCACACTTCTTGGGTTTTGCATAGAGATTGTGTTTGTGGAGGCGTTGGAGGACTTCTCGGATGTGCTCCCAGTGGGAGGTCTCATCCTTGGAGTAAATGAGGATGTCATCCAAGTAAACGATGATGCAAACATTAAGAAGGTCAGTGAAGATTGTGTTGACAAACCACTGGAAAGCTGCAGGGGCATTGGTTAATCCAAATGGCATTACTAGCCATTCATAGGAGCCATAACATGTATGGAAGGAAGTTTTCCATTTGTCACCTTCAGCTATGTGGACCAAATGGTATGCATGTTGGAGGTCGATTTTGGTATAGATCTTCGTGTGGCTCGGAGCATCAAGGAGGTCAGAGATGCGAGGAAGTGGGTAGCAGTCTTTCTTCGTGATCTTGTTGAGTCCTTGGAAGTTGACGCAAAGGCAGAGGGTACTGTCCTTCTTACGGACAAAAAGGACTGGAGCAGCATGAGCGGAAGAAGAGAAATGGATGAATCCATTGGCAAGATGCTCATTGAGGAATGTCCGGAGGGAATCAAGTTCGGAAGTTGAGAGGGAGTAGGTACAACCTAATGGTGGAGAGGTTCCTTCTTCCAGGTTAATCTTTAAGTCATGTTTGCGATGTGGAGCAAGCTGTGAAGCTTTACTCTTACTGAAGACATCGGCGAAGTCATGATAATCCGGAGGGATTCTGGAAAGATCAATCGGATCGTTGGTGGAAGTGGAAGCGGAACGGAGATCAGTCTCCTTAGGCTGGAGCTGCAAGCTGAATTGGATAGAACCTTCAAGGTGACATGCTAATGCGAATGCAGGAGCACTAATGATTGCGATGTGGTCTGGCTTGCAGTCTGAGAAACATGGTATATCGGATGTTGTAGGGTCAGCTGGAAGGGGTGAATCTGGAGGCTGCGGAGGGGAGCTCGGAATTGTTGGCATGGTCTGTTCAGGTGAACAGAATGAGATACTGCTTGATACCCAGTCAATCAACAGATTGTGTAGGGCGAGCCAGTTGTGTCCTAGAACAAGGGAACAGGATCCATCCAACGGAGTGACATAACATGTTGTTGGAGTGATATCACCAGTTGGGAAACGAATAGAGAGGTTGATAGCTTGAGTGATTGTGGAATTGGATGTTCCATTGAAGAGTTGGAGCTGGAGTGGAGGTACTGGGTAAGGTTGAAGGGAGTTTTTATTAATGAATGTGGTGTCTATGAAACAGTCAGAGGAGCCGGAATCTACAAGTGCAGAGAATGACGGAGCGTCATATCCTATGATAGTGACGGAAGGCATAAGTGAATTTGGATCAGAGAGAGTGGACACGTTGAGTCAGATCTCCTTTGGTGCACAGGTGGTGTCAATGCAACCTCCATTCTGTGCGGAGCTAGGGAGGTTGCATGCTAATTTTTTGTCTCTGAAGAGACCTCTGGTTCAGCTTCCGGAGTTGCCATGGTGGTAGCATGGCCCTTGGATGCCCAGGAAGTGGACTTTGGGCAATCTTTCACTATGTGTCCTGCATAGCCACAGAACATACATAACTTATTGTCAAAGCGGCGCTTTCGCTCATCAGTGGTAAGCTTGCCATCTTTGCCTAACTTCAAGGAGAGGTTGGGTTTCTGGGCAGAGGTGTTGGTGGACTTCCCCTTGGACTCATTAGAGTTCTTGGAGGAACTGGAATTGTGTCCGGAAGAGGATGATATGGAGGTGGAGGGTTTGTCAGATGATTTAGAGGAGGAAGTGGATGGATTGGTGGAAGGTTTTGCCTGTCGGTTGACCTCCGATTTGTGCTCCCAATAGTGTGCATCAATGGCCTGAGTGAGGTTACGGAGGTTGGAGAGAGTTGGAGGCTTCCCAACGCGGGAGATCTCATCCTTGATGTGATCAGGGAGGCCATTGTAGAAGTGGTGTCGGAGGGCACCATTTCCGTAATCTCGGACCTGCAAAGTGATCCGGTTGAATTCTACAACGTACTTGTTGATACGTTGGTTGTCCTTCATGGACAGGTGGTTGAGTTGGTGTTCCGCATCTCCAATGGGGTCGTGTGGACCGAAATTGGTTTGGAGTTCGAGAATGAACTCCTTGAAAATGTCCATCCAAGCAGGACGGAGTGCGGGATCTTCCATTTGGAGGAGGTCCGGTTTGAACCATTCCAGTGCCATGCCCTTAAGGTATGACTGCACAAAGGTAACTTTGGTGCGGTCGGTCCGGAAAGCCTTGGGGTGATCTTGGAAGTTGAGTTCACACTGGACCAAGAAAACCTGGAGTTTGCGGGGGTCTGTCCCATCAAACTGATCCAGTTCTCGGACCTTGGTGCGTGGAGTGGATTCGGAAGGGGCGCGACGAGAGGAGCGAGCTAGACTGCTGATCGCGCTTGCAAGCTGCGCGAGCATGTCACGAGGAATCTGCTCGTTGTCATCCTCGTAGTCGTTGTCGTAAAGGTCGGGGTAGAATGGATCGTTGTTGGGATCGTTGTCCGGATTGTCATCCAGATCATTGTTGGGGTCATTGCCGTAAGGCAGGTCACCCCTGGGTGGATCTGGTTCTTCCAGGAAACGATCGTTTGGAGGGGTTTGGAAGGGGGGTTCTCTTGATGGAGAACATTCCATAGGACATGTGGTTTCTGAGGTGTCTTTGTCATCGTTGGTAAGTTCAACAATACATGCACCTGGAGTAGGAGTGGGAGTGTGGGGGTGCTTGGGAAGCAGATCCCGGAGTGCGTCGAGTGGAGAAACTCCGGAACTGATCAATGAGTTCTGGTCCTCGACAATTGCTTCTGAAAGTGCTAAGTAGATTGTATCTAGGAGATTGGGCATGGTTGGTGGCTACCAAACAGGCCTGAGATCTGGTGGTGTGGGTGGCCATAGAGTAGATGGTGAAAAGACTTTTGACAAGTGGGAGTTCGAATATACTGTCAAGACTGGGTCAACTCCTGAACTATCTCCGGGACTTCCAGAGACTAGTTGTCAAACAGGACTTGGCTTCAGCGACTCGGAGGGGAGCGCTGCGCCCTTGCCTAAGTCTGGTCCCGAATTTCGGAACTCAGAGGTAACTCGGAGGTAATGACTTAAACGTTGCGCAGCAACGAAGTCGAGTAGGGGTCAGAGGGGAGTCAAAGACTTGAGCAGAGGATCAGAGGGGAGTGGTATCTTAGTTGATATTCGAACTGAGGGAATACATGGCTTGGGGGGTACAGTACTTATACTACAAAGGTGGACAGAATTTGTCATGGAGGAACGGAGCTGAGTAATTATTCAAATGTAAGGCTGCGCACTGGCTGTCTGGAGATTGGACCTGTGGCACAGGTTCATAGCATCGGTGGCTAGAATGCTACAAAACTAGTATGGATGGGGATAAGTGAAATGTAGCATGATGAAAGAAGTCCCTGATACGAATCCGGAGGTCAGGAGATGTGCCTTGATCGAGAATGCATTGGAGTTGGTGTTTGATAAATCTGGAAGTGATTCAGAAGACCAGAATGGACTTGGTCGATTGTGCAGGATATGACACTCAAGCACCATACTTATGGAGCCTCTGACACTTGGATACATGCCCTCTTATTGTTTGGTTGCAGTGCTATTTACATTTTTTTGCCCTATAGTGCACTGTGAGTGTGTGAGCACTGTGGAAAAATGGGTGGTTTGCTGATGATGAGGAGAATAAGTCAATTAGTATATTACTTATTTCACTAATATGTCTTATTGACTTATGAAAAGTGCAGTTCAAACGGATTAGGAGCGAGTTACTAGTAAATTACTAAATACAGCAACAGTCTACAGAACAAGCATAGCATGTCTGCCTCAGGGTACCTGGCATGTTGGCATCACTGGCATCAGACCAAGAGCACCCAAGCGAGGTGAGGTTGAATGCAAGAGTTGTTGATGAGTGGGACGACATACCTGGCACTAGTGCAACATGGAGGTGGGAATGGGTTTGGCAAATCCAGTTCTGGTATATGGGCACATTGTGGTGGGTGTGAATGGGTTTGGCAATTTGAATTCTGGCATATGGGCACATTGTGGTGGGTGTGAATGGGTTTGGCAATTCGAATTCTGGTGTATGGGCACATTGCAGTATGAGCACATGCTGAACGCTGAATGATGAAGACTGGCAACTTTACCTCTGCCTCTGGCAGATCATCATGTGCATTGTCATAGGCATAGGTTGGTTTGGCAAATTGAGTCCTGGCATGTGGGTACATTGCGGTGTAGACCAGCGGCCACCAGCCACAGTATTCCAATGCAGGTGGCAGGCTAGCATCATGATAAGCAAATACCAACCAATGGGAACTGGGGACTATACTGCTGCCTTAAATGAAGCATGATGTGTGAATGGTGGGCTGAAACAAAGGATAGTGGTCATGAAGCAACCTTGAAAGCATGGTGATCAGCAAATCAGTTGATGTAGAAGCCATAGAATAAATCCAGGGAATTGTGACAGTTCACAACAGATGGTACCTGGTCCTCTCCAAAAATAGGTAGTGTGTGAGGTGAATGATGCTGTCAATGTGGATGACAGTGAAATTTTTCGAGCCATCATCATGAAATGATGGAGAACCATCCATATCCCTGTAATGTCATCAGCTTGGTTTGCTAAGCAATCAAACCATTGCACCAATGTGCAAGGGAATGTCTGGCCATCTGTATGAACGAATGAAAAAAAACAATATACTTGAGCAACATCCATGGAGAGCATTCCATCATTATCAGTGCTCATGCTGATGAAGACGCAATCATATTGCGTGGGACCACCATACCATGACAGCCCTGCATCAATATGCTCACACCGCATGCTTCCAATGCTGCTCAGGTCACTTGGGGCAACAAATGTTGCCACTGCCGAGTGGAAAACCTTGATACAGCTGGTGAAGGAAGGTTTGTGGTGGATGGTCACAGATTCTGGATGGAGTTGCTTGGAGATGAATGTCCTAATCAGATTGGGGAGAAAAGGAACCCCCAGCTCGACTGTGAGAGCCAAAGCATTCTTGGCATGCTTACAAGCTTGTAGAGTGTGTTAGTTTACATTGTGAAACAAGAGACTTTATGATACTTACTGGGGGTCAATGCGAGTTTAACATCTGAGTGAGCAAGGCCAGGATGATCATCTGTAATCCTGGAATAGCGGTCCTCGTCAACAGCCTGAGACCCTTCTTTTTCCCCTTCAGCTGATTTGTCTTGTCAAAAAAATTTAGTGAACAGTTTCCCATATGAGCCAGCCTTACCATTCGATACAAGAGTGAATACCTGGTGTGAAACAGGCAACATTCCTCACACCTCAAAATTTGTATGGGCTGCTGTAAGCTGTGAAAGCTGCTGGTTTGTTCACAAAATCTGACCAAGCACTTCGTGTCTGTTTGAGCGTTGCCACAGTTTCTTTACAATGACAATGTGTTTGGATTCCATAATTGAAGAACACAAGCTGTTTGGTGCCCCGAAAAGACATATGAGTGATTCATAATGGCTGAGAGCATGCTGGCGGAGAAGTGAAAACCTGTTCTTTCATACCCCAACACCTGTGAAAATGGTGCAATACTGGTGGAAATGATTTAAGGCATCCTTGAGCTCCAGAAGAGTGGCATCAGTGATTATATTGTGCCAAGCAATATAGCAGAACTCTATAAGTGCATGGATTGCACAAACAATGTTGTCAGGGACATGGCCCTCAATGGCTGGTAGGTAAACCTGGAGCAAATTAGATACAGCACATCAGGCAAAAGGAATTTTGCATGCCTTCATCAGTGCTTTGGAGTCATTGCCAGTCCATGTTGAATGGACTACATAGAATAGATGTAGTATAGTACATATATATAGTAGTTTGTTCTCACATGTATCATATATAGTCGGACACTCTGATGTCAGAGTTAGAATCAGATCATCATCTACTACCACCACCATCCCAGCAAAGCTTACCAGCACCGCTCCTCCCAACCCAGATGGGTACCTTTCAGTATTTCTCTCTAGTACATAGCCTAGTTCAACAGGTTATGAGCCCCGACTGGATGCACTAGAGGGCTGTGCCATAATGGCTGCAAAACTCTAGTTGCTGAAAGTCGAACCACCTGGTTACTATAGTAACCAATGTAGTCCCATCCACTGCTCTATGCATGAATGGACATAGCTAATAAACCCTAGTCACTGCTTTATGTGTGCATGAAAAGAACACTATGGGGAATTTATGCCCCTACGTCATATGGTGGAGATCTCAACCATTGTGCACCTTTATGGCTGCCACCACACAGGAGGAGACTATGTTTCTGCATGCTAACGTGCCGCATTTACAGATACTATATCAAAAAATGTCTTCTTCCAGGAACACCAACACCTCCTGCTCCTCTTCCACCAAGGAGACTCACATCTCCCTCAATGAGGTCCCCATGTTCAAGGGGATGAACTACCTCACCTGGTGGCCCAAGATGGAGACTTGCCTCATCTCCACTGGCTGCATGTGGATTGCCAACATCACCTGCCCTGCCCTCACCACCACCTCCAACACCAACAAGGTCTCCACCTATATCAAGTGGCAGGAGAGCAACAGCAAACTCACCAGTCCCATCCTCCAGACCTGCTCCCAGTCTCTCTTCAAGAAGTACAAGCCAAAGGTCACATATGCAGACATGATCAAGGCAATCCAGGATAACTACACCAAACCCATGATCACAACCATCTTTGCTGACTTCAAGGTGATCCTCGAGACTCAGCTCCCCAATAGGGAAGATCCCAAACCTTCCATCCAGCGGCTTGAAAGCCTATTTGCTAGGATGGGTGTGGCCTCCTACCCAGTCACTGACAACATCCAGGCCCTTCTCCTCCTTGCCAAGATTCCCCCCTCCCTCGACACTGTTGCACAAATCATTGCACAAGGTAAAGACTCCTCTGGGAAGCCGAAAGCTCCCACCTTCACCAACATCCACACTGCCCTCAACACAGCATGGACTACCACTTCCCTGGAAGGAAAGGGAAAACAGCAAGAGGGCCAGCAGGCCAACAAGATGAGTGCGGTCAAGCGTAAGGTGCTGCAGAACCCCAAGTTCCAGCAGCAGCAGCAACCTGCCCCTGCACCTTCTGGGCAGCAAGCGGGTGGTAGCAGCGCCCAGAACCAAGGTCCTCAAGACCAGAGGCCACATGGCAAGAGGTCTGGCAAGCAGACCAAGAAGAAGCAAGCACAGCAGCAGCTGCAATCCACTTAGGTGGCCCTTCAGCCATCCATCCATCACATATCTGCCTCTGCCTCTGCCTCCTTCACCACTCCTGACCCTCACACCCTCACTCACCACCCTGCGCAGATCTACCAGGGATGTCAAGGCCTCCCTGCCTCTGATAAGACTGTGCATGCCTTCAAGCACGCATACAATTTCAGCATTCAGCCAACTACAGAGACCATCAGGTCCATTGACTGATCCCTGCCACTACTTGAAAGGATCAACTTCTCTGCGCATATCTCATCCGTCCCCTCCATGTCCTCATCCCCTGCCATATCTCCCATTGCATCTTGTAGCTTTAGCTCTGCAGCTTCCTCTGCCTCTGCCTTGCCCGAGCCCATCCTTGCAACATGGCTCACCCACCGCCACACCATGTCGGCTTTCTGGGACCATCATCCCATGCCACCCCCTCCATCTCCTCCATCCCCTCCTCTCGCCAGGCCCTCCTATATGGCCCCTCCAATCAACACTGATTGGATCATAACTGTTCTGGAAACAGAATGCATTTGTCCCATTGGTGACAACGACTCTGATTCAGAACCACCTGTCTCAAAAAGACAGCGAAAGTGGATTTTGAATATCACAGAGGAATGGGACCTCAATGACATTCTGGATGTATATGGTTCCAAGGCAGACCCAAGGCAAGTTTCTTCTTTCATCTCAGAAACCATGCACTTACTCTCTGATGCTGCATATGTGCAACACCAATCAGTGAGTAATTTCGCTTCTGTTACATACTCTTCAAATGTATCAACAACCTATCCCTGAGGACATTGTAAGGCTTCCGCCTCCCTCTGGTGATTCCGACAACGATTTAGACTACCCATCAGGACAAAATCAACCTATCCCTCCTCCTGTCCAACCACCTCATACACCTCCCTGTCAAGCTCCCTCACCACCACACAGGCCTAAAAAGCCTTCATGCCCTGCTATTCCCACTAAAGTCAGGCCTCAACATGAGCGCTGTGTTCCTAACTGACCAGACAATGTGTATGGTGATGACCAACACCCGGTGAAACAAGTAAAAGACATCAAATGTGGATTACAATGGCATGATATTGTTGGAGAACCATCTCAACCTCACTCAGACATGCCTGGAGAATTTCCCGGCACACCTGCACCTGCACCTCCTAGAGCACCCTCTTCCTGTTACAGATTTGCCTTGCGTCAAACCCTCAACCATGGAAATCCTTGACAACTACCCCTCTGCACACCCCATCATGCTTATTCCTAGCAGCATGCCTTGACCATTGCTGATGCCTAGATACCTGCCCATGGTACCATCCCCGCTAGGCTTACCCCCTCTCGAGAATCAGGAATCTCTCTAACCCACTCATACTACTTGTGGACGACCAATTTCCCCCACTTACTATTCTGGGATATCCATTGGAACTCCCTGCCTGAATTCTCTTCTAGAATTACTCCTCGTTTCACAGCGTGGTTAGGCTTCTATCTGCCATTGCTCCTCGCTGTCCCGTTGGCCTCCCGCCTTCCAGATATGTCTCAGACTCTATCCAGTCTCGGTCTCCTTACTCAGTTCGGCTTCTATCTGCTGAGTATCCTTCTGCTCTTCTATTTCTGCAGTTCCTTGCTACATGAAGTTCTGCTATCCCTTTTGGAATGGCACTCCACTGGTCTCCCGTACGTTCCCCCTTCTGCTCTTCATGTGGCTCTCTGCCTCTCCTTGGTTTCCAGGAACATACAACGTTCCGTCCCTTTCCTATTGGATGGGACATGGTCATCTTCACGGAGCTACCTCTCCCCCAGGCTCCCACTTTCTCCTTATGGTAACTAGCCTTCCAGTCTTAGCTTATGGATCTCTGATGGCTCTCCGTCTCCATCTACATTCTTATAGTTCTCTTGGTCTGTGCACTTATTTTATGGGTATATAAACCCCTCCATGTATGCTGAGACTCCTCAGCTAGTTCTACACATTCACTGTGCTTTCTAGGGTTCTACCCTAAGGGCCAATGCATTTGCATTGTAATCTAGTCCATTCCAAGGTTTCTCTAAGGATCCCTTGAGACCCCATCACCTCACTGTAGAGGGATCACTTGCATTCACACCAAGTCTGTGTGCTTCACCCAAATAACGACCTACTCTTAGGTCCACCAAGTATCGCTGCAAGCTTTACTTCTGTCCAGGAAGGCCTTGCCATTAAGCCCTTGCCTGCCAGGCTACATCAATAAGACCTGTTGGCTGCCCTACCAAGTCTCACTAGGTAGAAGCCCTAGGAGCACCCATGGAATGCTAGAGAGCAATGCTCGACATAACACTCCCTCTCCTTCCAAGGATGACATTGAGCAGCTATGCCATGAAAAGGGAGCTGGATTAATGTGACATCTCATGTCTAAAGTGATTCAGCCCAAATCTGCAGATAAGCCGATCAGAGAGTGGACATATAAGGACATATTATGCATCACAGATGCTGCAGCATGTAAGGAATGGGAAGATGCTTGCCATGACGAACTTGCTAAACTGCAAGAGTGCAAGGTCTATGAATTGGTTGATCATCCATCAAATTGAAAAGTCATCAAGAATTGATGAGTATTTGATGTAAAACCCAATGGTCGTAAATGCGCATGTCTAGTTGTGAAAGGATTCTCCCAAGTAGAGGGAATAGACTACAATAAACTATTCTTCCTGGTTGTGCGCTATGAAACAGTGCGAATGATGTTAGCACTAGCTGCACTTGAAGGATGGCATATGGAAGCTCTTGACGTCAAAAGCGCCTACTTATATGGCAAGCTAGATGAAGAAATCTACATGGAACAACCTGAAGGCTTCAAAGTCCCTGGCCAGGAGTCCAAAGTCCTCTGACTACTCCGTGCCCTATATGGCCTCAAACAAGCCAGACTTGCCTGGTGGAATGCACTAAATGATTCCATGTCAGAACTCAGTTTCCAACACCTACAATCTGAACCTGGGATTTTCCTCTACCAGAAGAAAGGCACTACTATGCATCAGCAAACCATCCCAGCACTGGCCAGCACTGGCCAACACCACAGTCTTCCAGTAAGGTACCTAACTGCCCAGCTCTGTCCATATTGCAACAGGTTGTGACAGCAAAACCTACTCTGGACAGGCAAGCTAGGAGTTGTAGTTGCTTTATTTATACTATGTATCACAGATCTTGCCAGTCTGTCACAGTCACCTCCATACTGTCATAGATCACAAAACACAACATAATGGCATTCCATTTAGGAACTAGTACATCAAAATCAGATAAACTCAGCCATGCCACATCTAATCAAGATCCACATCAAATCTGGAGGATGTCCCTGTCCCATTGCTGTTCCTAACACGAAAGACTCATCAGCTGAGCCTACAATGATACTCAACGCTCACCTTCCTGTTTTTGCCCAATGCATATGAAGTGCCTTTGTTTTGGCACAGTGGATGGGAGACAGTCACACTTGGCCATGAGGCCAAGTAAATTGATGTAGACATCGACATAGACATCGCACTTGAATGGCATGTCCTTGCCTTTGGCCACAATTTCGTCCAGTGCTACCTTGATCTACCAACATGTCAGTAAGAAAGGGCTCCACATGGAACAACTTACAGCGGTTGCAGCAAGTACAACAGTGGGGTGGGGTACTTCATTTGCAAAGTCCCCTGGGAAGAGGTTGCCCATTGAGAGTGGACCAGTGTAGAAAAAATCAATGATGACACCTGAAAGCACAGGATGCATGAGGTTGTTCATATGTCCCTATAAAGAGAAACATTAGAGCAATAAATCTAAGCATAAGTCTGAGCTCAGTGCTTACATCTTCATCCAACCCATCTTTCAAGAAAGCACCCCCATTGAGAAGCATCTTGGTGATGTCAGCATTGACAGAACATCAGTTCTGCGGGTTCCACTGGTAGTGCTCTCAAGCAAAAATGCGGGCTCTCTTTTTGAGAGCAGAGCGCCAGTTGCCAATGTCGTCCCAGAGCTAGAAGGTGTCAGAGATATCAGCGTCTACCTTGAAGGGGTGCTTACCAGCTTTGTAATATCGCTGGAATGGTCTGGCCACCATTCTAACAAGTAACCTCTAAGGTAAGTGCATATCGCTCAGTGATGTGACCTACCAGTTGGAAATGATAAACCTTGGGTACATCATTTTGCAAGTGCCTCATTAAAGTAGTCAGTAGCTTTGCTGTTAAAGTGGGGGTGCAGCAGAAAAGAGTTGATACATTTTAGCTTGCAGTGGGAGATTTGTTTTGCCCATTCACTGACATCGTGGATGGCGGAGGGGTAGAAGTGAAGTTGTGTTGGATTTGCATGCTCAAACTGTTTACTAGGGACTCCCGCTGAACCAGGATCTCCTGCTGAACCAGGGACCACCACTGAAGGTTTGGTGCTGGTCATTGCTGTGGGTTGAAGAGCTGCCGAGATCAGAGCACTCAGCTTGTCTGCTTGATTGACAGAGGGATGGCGGTGACTGGTGCTGTGTGAACATGAATGTTGCATGGATTGCTCATCACATATGGCCAAGAGGTGTGAGTTGCTAGGAAGACAGGGGGCACGGTTGCACTGGCAGTGTTGAGCGACAACATCTTCGACTCCACCTAAATACACTGTTAGTACTGTAAACCTGTTGTCTATGTACATACCTGAGCGAGCCAAAGCAGGAACTTGGTGGTGCTGAATGACGTCTTCAACTTCACCTAGATACATTGTCAGTATTATATACTTGCCATCTATATATGTACCTGAGTGAGATGCTGAAGCAGGAAGCTGGTTGCGCTGGTGGTGTTGGGCGATAATGTCTTCGACTTCACCTAAGTATGCTGTCAGTACTGTAAACCTGTTGTCTATGTACATACTTGAGCGAGCTGAAGCAGGAACTTGGCTGCACTGGTGGTGCTGAATGACATCTTCAACTTCAGCTAGATATGCCGTCAGTATTGTATACTTGCCGTCTATATACATACCTGAGCGAGATGCTGAAGCAGGAAGTTGGTTGCGCTGGTGGTGTTGGGCGACAATGTCTTCGACTTCACCTAAATACATCGTCAGTATTGTACATCTGTTATTTATGTGCATACTTGGGCAGGATGTTGAAGCAGAAACTTGGTCATGTTGCGAATTTTGAGTTACAATGGAGTCAGGAGGATCAAGTTGCACAAAGTCAGTCAGAACAGCAGCTAAAACTTACCAAGGTCAGTAGCGAGGTGTGTTTCTGAGAAGTACTTACCAGCACTGGGAGATTGATTGTGGCCTCGCTGATCAGAACCGTCTGGAGGCCAAGCATACAGCGTCAACAACTTGCAACACCGAGTTAGTGCTGATACTTACCATAACCATGGAGAGCCAATTCTGCAATGCACTCGTCATCGCTTGGAGATGCCTCATTGACCACAAGGTAGCCTTCATCGGAGTTGGAGCCCAGGTCCTCACTGGCAAACATGGTATGCACTTTGGATAAGGATGAAGATAAATGGGCAAAAGAATATGTTCAACACAGCTGTGCAGATCGCATGAACAGAGGTAAACTGGTGTCCTCATTGGCTGCTCCTTTGTCATTTCGAACAATGGGAGCAGATGGAAATCTTTCCAACACCCATGCAAGTTCTCAGAATTGGGAAGGACTCTCTGCTTGAAGCTGCAGAGACCATTGTACTGTAAGGCCATCGTCTCCATAGTTAGCATCTGGCCCACATTCAGATGGGGCACAGGAGGTGGGTCTTGTTGAATCCCCACATGACGGGGGTGCTGAAAAGACAGAAGAACTACACGATGACAATGGAATGGATCCTTGAGATGATGCAATCGATGGCAACCTGACAATACAATGTAACTGGATTACGAAATGGAATGGATGGAGACTCACACATTCCTGGCATGAAACAGCATGACATCACCCTTCAGATCACCAACAGCAGCTGTGGTCTGTGCTGGCAGCCTGAATCCAAACTGCCAACCAGGTTGTGTGAGCATGAATGATGGCTCTGGATGCATCATTGGGACCAAAGGTGTCACCCAAGATGGAGTCTGGCTCTCCTCCATGTCTTCTTTGGCTGGTTCATAAGATGGCGCAATCGGATTGACTTCTTGCCCATGTGTAGCAATGGCAAGTCTCCACTGAGATGAACACAACGGCTTGGCGATCTGCATCCTCTCAAGGCTTTGCAGTTGCAGGAGCCGACTGCCATTGGCCTTCCTTTGGCACGAAGACCACCTCAGTTGGATTGCCTCTAAGATAGATGGTAAGTAAGGACTGGAAAAAAGGCCACCTTGCTTACCGTCTTGCCCATCTAGAGGCTCAGTATCATCAAACAGTGACTCGGCTCTCTGTTGTTTCGAGGTGGATGCAACAGTGGGGTTGCGAGAAGGAGTGTGAGAGCTCGACTTGCTAGTTTTGTCAGTAGCTTTGTGTTTGGGAGGCATAGTAGTGGTAAGCAGGCAAGCTGGGGCTGCAATACCATCTGGTGTCGCTCAGGTCTTTATAGACGAAAAACACTCGAACCTTGTTGTCACAGCATGGCTACATTGGTAATTGAGTTGCTACAATAACTACAACAATGAAGTAAATGAGATACATGGATACATAAGAAACTACAGTAGCACAAATTGCACTGGCTCAGGTGGATGCAGGACAGGAGTGGGCGGAATGGTGTCCTGAAGATCGAAGACGTTTTGTGACAGGCTCATCTTGTGACGGGGTAGGTTGCTTCTGACGTAGCTCTGGGTTGCTCTGAGCAACTGAACGAGCAGCACGATGGCCACCAATGCTCCTTTGCAACACTGGTGGAGGTGCTGATGAGCTCATATCCCCATCTTCATCATTGACCACATCAGACTCGGCAGGACCACTCTCCGACATGCTATCGTCATTCTGTTCAGATGCCACTGGAACGGCTTGGTCTTTGTGTCTGTTGAGAGTGGGATCTGGCACCCAGTACTTGTCAGGAAGCTTGCTGAGCACTGAGATGATATGTTTGATGACTATATTGTGGCAGAGAGGGACGTTGTGACTGAAGTTACCATCCTCATTGCTCTCCAGAGGCAGGATAATTTCATGTTGAAGGTTGTTGAGAAGCAGCACAAGGGGTTTGAAATATGGTGACATGTGGTTTACAACAGATGGAACCCAAGTTAATTTGGATTGGATGGTAATTGTTTTGAGGACACTTGGTTCGCTGGTGTTGAAAAGCTTGTCAAAACACTTCTCGAGCTCCTTGTCAGGTTTGGACTTGCCTGGACCATCATATAGAATGGCTATCCCGACAAGAACGTAGAAGAAGGACTCCAGATCATGGAGTTCATTGTGGATAACCAGCTGGTTGGGACCCACCATGACCAGCTCAGAGGACATCCATGCCCATGTGCCCTGGTGTAGAGGGTCAGTTTGATCAATGCATGAAGACCTAGCTTACCGCTCAATAAAGTGGGTTTGCATCATCAGTGGTGCGTAGGTCTTCTGACGGATTAGTCAACACCATGATGTTATGCTGGGGGGAGAGCTGTGTGACTGGAATCAACTTTACATTTTCCATTGAGCTAGCTGACCTGGCAAACACACAATTGTCAGCGATTGGAATATTGGGTGGGTCTGATGAGTTTTCTTCCACAATGTCAGTGGATGCTGGTGACAGGGGAGAGGGGGTTGATGAACGGAAGGGAGCAGTGCTCAATGCGGCATGGGAGTGGGTGAGGTCTGAAAGACCAGGATTGTTGGTGTTGTGCTCAACGGGGGATGTGGATGTGATGCTTGACAGGAAGCCAGGTTCTGCACTGGATGGGGGAGTGGGGAGTACAGTTGATGAGGACAAGGGACCAGGTACAATCAGCATGGTGTCAGTTGACAGTGACGAGGGAACGACTGGGACTGCATAGCCCCAATCACTGAGTACTCCTCATTGCTCGAGGCTTGTAATTCTTGTACACAGTGTGTCTTGCAGCTCTGATGGTATGTGGCCCATCACCAAGCGATGATCAGTTCACTTGGTTTTTATGAATACGAGGAAGAGGTTTATGAGGCTGACATCACAGTGCAAAACACAAGTTTTTTTGAAGGCATCCCTGTGCACTGAACACTTAAATCAGAAAATATGCCAAAGATCATAAAAGATTGGTACTTATCCACAATGAAATCCAGGAAGGCAATGAGGAGCTCAGCTAGGCACCGAAAATCTGTCACAAGAGAACCGACAGGTTTAGTGACCAGTCAGTACAAAACCTGAAGTTGATATAAGCCTGCACTGCTGGCATATTGTTTCAACACCACCTGAATGCGATGCGTTGAGTTGTTTATTGTGGTTTGCATGCCATGCTTGTCGTACGTTTTGGTCATGACTTGACCATCATAGATTAGGGTTGGAACCCCCTCGATCCTGGCCTTGTTGAGAATGTGAAGTATCGCACCCTCAGTGTACTTCCTGAGTGGATCTATCCACATGTCCTTCACCGCCACAAATATTGGCGTTTCATGATAGCCCATCGCCTCGCCCTTCCATACCATTGTGCCATAACTGAGAAGTGTGTCAGAAATGAACAATAGCTTGTTGAGTCTTATTTGGATGGAAACATGTTGCAACCCGATGTGACTGGATACTCTGAGGACCTTTTGTTGAGGACCTGGTCTACGAGTTCTCTGTTTCTCCCATGTGATAGTGGTATCAGCACCAAGGATGTTTGGTTTGTCATGATAACAGGAGAGGCTGATGAGGATGCAAAGAAGTACCTCCGGATTGTCATGGATATTGAACCCACAAGTAGAGATGGATCTGCCATGATCAAATATCGTGAAATAGATTAGAGAACCGAGAATGCAGATGGCTGGAGCAATGTGGCAGCCATCATGCATAAACAGTAAGCATGCGATTTACCGGCGAGCTCTACATAAAAATCTCTCTTGGTCAATTTATCTGCCTTGTTCTTCACTTCACAGAATGATACCAGGTGTGGCCAGCTATTTCCCTTCAGTTCAAACAATGCAATATCAGGTTTTTGTTTATAATCCAATCTGTAGCCTTTGAGTGGTGAGGTCAAAGTGTTGCCGTTCCACTTTCTGACAGAGACAGGTGAGCCTTGTACATAAAAGTGAAAAAGAAACGAAGACACACAGAAACTCAAGGCTGCATGCTTTTTTGACGGATTGAAGTACGGTGTTGAAGAAACGCACAAGGGGGACTTTGCACTTCACAAAGGCCTCAGCACGAAGGTTGGGACATCTTGACTTGTCCAACCATCGTTTTATGGGTTCTCTTAGGGCATCCAACTTAACCCTCATATTCAATGCCTGGTGGCTGGGGAACTGCAGTGGCAGGGCTCCGTACATCCCTCTATTCTCAAGAAACCCCAGGACCTGTGACACTGTAAACAAGCCGGAGGATTCTTTGAGAATGCCATGCTTCTGGAGTATGTGCTGGTCAGGGAAGAGGAATTTCAAGAGCCGTAAGCTGTCCTGTTTGCTTAACTCCCAATGCATGGCCTCTGTGTCAGTTTTGAGCATATTGTCCATGGCACTGTGTTGCCTGTCGGTTTTGGCTCTAAAATCTGGGGCCAGATGACTCAAGAGCTGTGGTTCTCTGATGGGTATCCTTGGATTGAAATGAGGGGAAAAAAACTCACACATAGGGCGTTGAAAGGCGTGGCATGCGGTCAGAGTGGCTATAAGAACAAACAAACTCAGAACATTCCTCCCTCAGGTAATTATGCCCTTGCATGAGTCCACCACTGCCTATCGAGTGGTGTTGAGGTTGCTGGGTCACCAGTCATGAAGGTGGTTGGGAACACAGCCACGCTCTCACTACCATACATTTGTTATCAATCAATCTTAATCCATAGATGCAATTAATGTAAAATCTAAGTATATTCAACCAAACAAGGTAAGATCTAAGAACATGTGGGAGAAAGTGCATAATAGAGCTCCTTTGACCAGTACTTATTCAACCAAAATTCTGTACTCAACTCATAGCTGCTTAACTTAGTCAAACGCGACTGGGCTTCATAACTGAAGTGAGGTATCAGATGAGTGGGGGAATGGACCAGGGTGAGGGGGACTACTTTGCTGATGTGCTCCCCATTTGCCCTCACTGCATGCTTCAACAGATGCATCCCCATCAGCAAGCTTGTATTGGTAGGATTGGCTTGAGGGACAATATGGAAGGGCTGGACATAAGTGAGGAACATGTCCACAGGTAAGACGCGAAAGATGATCCTAAGCTGCACAATGGAATGACCTTCGAGGCCACATCTTGGCCAATCACTGTCATGCTGGGGACTGATGATCACTGGGTTGTACAGGCCATATGTGTTTGAGGTCATTGGGGGCATTGCACGGAGTGTCTGAGGAGAGTCCAAAGTCTTGTTATGATATGTGACTTGTTGGACCCACACCCTGTGCCAAGTCTGGAGCATCCAATCAGCAGGGGACGATACATCTCTCTCTCATGCACAAAATGCTATGGTAGCCGGGATGAGGTCCAGGAGTCCATACTTCTGGGCAGCCTCCCCAAGAGTTAACCTCAGAGATGGCTTTGTGGTGAGATGGAAAGCAGTTGTCTCAGATGCAAATGTACAAAAAGGTTTGGGTGCAGAGGAATCAAGCCTCCAGATGAGGCCCTTTGCGATGGAAAAGTAGTTGATCACTTGATGCATGGGGGTGGAATACTTGGCAATGGCACATTTTTCAGTGTCTGGCTCATGGTCCTTGTCATTCTTGTCATCCTCATCCATTCAATCTGCTACCAAACATTCTTCAATGTGGGTCACAAGATCGAAATGGAAGCACTTCTCCAACCAATCAAGATGACACGCGATCTGACTGTAATAATTTTGATTGTTTCCTGCACAAGCAGGCTGCTTGATCTCATTGACGTGAGTGTGTTCAGTGACATCAGCACTCCATTGTATCACTGCCCCCAACTGTTGAATACTCGGTATGACACTCTGCAGAAGTTCTAATTTCGGAATCTCCCAGTGATCCCGTACTCCATGTTGCACAATTGCATCTTTATTGTCATGGAATTCCTGCAGAGCAGCTGCAACTTTGGTGAGAGATTCAGTGGTAAAGACAGGTGCTTGGGCAAGGTATCAGAAATCCAGCAAGGCACAAACAGCCACAAGGAACTTGTGTGGTGCTTTTCTGGCCACAGCACTGATGATGTAATGCTGGACTGCGTGGTGATCGTGGCCAGTCACCTGCTTCAGCTTTGAGACCCCTTCATCAAAGGCTTGATACCCTGTGAGTGTCTGGATGAGGGTGAAATGAAAATCAAGCTTGGCAGCCCCCACCACCTTGATGCACCACTGGATATCGTGGTCCCACACAAATCGAAAAAAGTGTGCAAGACTTCAGGGGTGATGAACCAGCAAGGCTCCGATAATGGCCACCCATTCCAGAATGGATCAACAACACCATTTAGGCCCAATCACCCAATGGCCTTGAGAAAATTGTTGTAGTCATTTGGGGAATATTGTGAACAGGCTGTATGGATCACAGTTAGGGTTTTATCTGCAGTATGAGACTCGTGCTGGCAAGCATCCCCAAATTGCTTGGATGTCACAACAGTAACTGGAGATACCTTCAGACCAGTTGCTGCCAAAAGGCTTTCTTCCAGTGTATCTGCGATCCATGCAGCTATTAGCGTGAAGCAATAGCATAAATTTCCCACCAGATCACTCATCATGACTCCCACTGCAGCAGTGGTCTTGAGGGGAGCCAGGATGACATTGAGCACCTCATGTATGAGCCGATCTTGAAGAAGACTGCAAACACGAGTAGACTTGTGTATGAACTTCGCAATAGGGAGCAAAGCAAGCAGGAGATAAGCATGAAGGGACATTTTGCTGTGGATACGAGCGTCGATGTTGGCAAGGCTGATTAGAATGGGATGGGCCATGTGATTGCCACTCATGATGGATATATTCGTCTTGTCCAATGACAACACAACTCCAAGCAGAGTTGAGCCTTGTGGTAGCTTTTCCTGAAGCCATGAATACTAGGGTGTAGACAGAATGGATATTTTTACCTGTATATTCCAAGCACGTTCTCCACTCAACCACTTGTCGTAGATGCAACAGATCTTTGCAGCACTGGTCCAGACCTTCCTTGAAACAAACAAAATGTGTGGCTCAAACAGCAGATGGCTGAGAAGTGGCAAGCACTCAATGGGATTGTGGTAGAAGATGCAGATGGGTTGTTTGACAGGGTGATGAGGTTTCAGCATTTCACATAGCCATTTTGGACCACTTGGAAGGATCTCTGCACAGGCTCGGAGTTCTTTGGCAGAACGGAAAGAAAGGGGAATATTGCAGACCTGTTGGACCTCAGAACATTGCATGATAACGTCAAGGAAGATAACTCACAAGATTGAGTGAGAGGAAACTATCGATTGCTGCCATACTGAGACAAGACTGTAACAGCCAAGATGCAAAGGCCCACTTCTGCTTCAATGCCCAAGGAAAGTACAGATTTTCTTGTCATTGCTCTGCAAATTGGTCTTCTCGAAAGATGCCCATGAACATTTTTCCACCAGGATATGTTGTCCCACAGCCTTCAAACATCTCCATGAACTGAGTTTGCTCCACCAAAGCCCCAAAGGCAGGTGAATCCACAGAATGACAGGCATGTGTTACAGATTTACCTTGTGTCAAACCCACAACCTTGGAAATCCCTAACGACTTCCCTTCTACACTCCCTGTAGTGCTTATTCCAAGTCATGCCCCGCGACCATCTCTGATGCCTCGCTACCTGCCTGAGATACCCTTCCCGCTAAGACAACCTCCCCTTGAGAACACAGAATCTCTCTAACCCACTCAAACTGCTTGTGGACGACCGATTCTTCCCCTTTGACCAATCTGGAATATCCGCTGGGATTCCCCACCCAGATCCTTTCCTAGATCACACCTCGTTTTACAGCATGGTTAGGCTTCTATCTGCCATCGCTCTCGCTAAATCTCACTGTCTCATCGGCCCTCCGCCTTCCGGATACTTCTCAGACTCTATCCAGTCTTGGTCTCCTCACTCGGTTTGGCTTCTATCCGCTGAATATTCTTCTGCTTTTCTATTCCCACAGTTTCCCTTTGCGACGCAGAGTTCCATTATCCCTTCTGGAATGGCACTCCATTGATCTCCTGTATGTTCCCCCTTCTGCTCTTTGTGCGGCTCTCTGCCCCTCCTTTAATATCCCAGGAACATACAACGTTCCATCTCCCTCCTATTGGATGGAGACTCAGCCATCTTCCTCTCCCTCGAGCTCCCACTTTCTCCTTATAGTAACTAGCCCTCCAGTCTTAGCTTACAGACCTCTGATGGCTCTCTGTCTCCACCTATATTCTTATAGTTTCCTTGGTCCGTGCACCCACCTTATGGATATATAAACCCCTCCATGTACACTGAGACTCCTTAGCTAGTTCTATGCATTCACATTGTAATATAGTCCATTCCAAGGTTCCTCTAAGGGTTCCTTGAGACCCTCATCACCTCACTGTTGAAGGATCACTTATCTTTGCACCAGGAAGGCCACTTCAATAACCCCTTGCCTGCCAGGCTACATCAATAAGATCTGTTGGCCACCCTACCAAGTCTCACTAGGAGGTAGCCCTAGGAGCACCCATGGAACTCTAGAGAGCAACGCTCGACGTAACAGCATGGGGGTTATCCATCTCAATATCCTCATCACGCTGAGGTAACTGTTTGCCAATATCATGTGCCCAGGGGAGGTCTTTGAATCCACTTGGGGAAATGCCCTCGGAATGATGGGTTGGAGGAGCCTCCAGTTCGACTTCATCATCAGGTATAAGGGCTTCAAAGAGCGACTTCCCAAAGCAGGAGCCCAAGGGTTGGTTTAAGTGTTGAAGAACGTTTGTTTCGGTGCAGAATTTCTTGCCACAATGAGAACATCTGACATTTTTGGGCCACCTGCGAGTCATTTTCACCTGAGGCATAATGGCAGCTGCCAGTAGTTGTCTCGCACATTGTAGACATTGTCAATGTATCAGAAATGTAGTGAGGCATGAGTTACATATTAGGTCTCGTGTCTTTGGTGCAGCACAAATACTTATGAAGTTTCCACAACTCGACTCCCCAAAGCCACAACCATCTGCTGTGCCACAATCCAACTCACATATGTCACAACTCCATTCTTGAATTCCTACATTGAATATCGATTTGGATACCAACGTCCAACCGGGTTATCCTGGTGTTAAACCCACTCAGGTGACGAAGCAGCATAGGATCGACAAACCTGAAGAACGCTGGGGTCCTGTGATACATCCCAGGCATTGCGAGGTCCAATCAACCCCACATGCCCAGTCATTCACTGATGCTCAATATAGGGTACAAGATGCACTGGTCACTCCAATCAGCACTAATATTCTATTAGTGAGTTTTAATCCTTCAACTATGACTCAGACTTAGCATTTCTGATTAATCACCAGCCTGAAATATCTGGTCTTCAATGGTGTATCACTCCTCCCAGGGGCAGTCAGGAGGCTTACCTCCTCCTCGAGGCTGCTTGCAGTGACTGCCTAATATCTGCACTCCAGAAAGATCTAGCATTCGAGCTAGTTCACCACAACATCATCACTCTTCAACTCAACTGAACTGTGCTTGAGAGGGTGGAGGAGGACCTGAGCAATCCAGATGAACAAGTTGGTTATGTCCGACTTTCAATTCAAAAAAGTGGTTACTCTATTGCTGCTGAATATGCCATGCATGAAGATCAAGGTTTACTTTGATGTCGTGTGTGCACATTGTCACAGTCTGGTAAGTGTCTTATATCATTCTCGCTCATTCATCTATTGAACACTGCGTTTACATCTAGACTTGAATTCCCCCATCCTGTCACTCGCTGCCTTTGATGTTGTCCTGGACTGACTACTAGTAATAGCATTATTTACCACAGTAGTGTTACTACTACTAACTCAGACTCGAACCTGACTCAGAGAGCTACTGTACTAGTTACCATGAACATATGTACTAGTTTGTCTACCAGAAATGCTGCGGCCATAATGAGTATCCGCCAAGCCCAATTTAGTACGTGAATTTTGCCGATCACAATGTCTGTGACAGCCTGTGAGAGTCTAGGTTACATTGTGCCCAGCTGGATACTCGGCTGTACTCAGCTAACTTACCCGAGATCCTGGGGCCTCAGCTGCAGAAAAGGGCTGGTTTGCTGATGTGATTATTGCCATTATTTATGTGGATGACACCCTTTTCTGTGGCCCCAACAAAGCACTAGTTGATGAGGTCAAAGCACTCTTTATGTGCAAATGGAAATGCAGGGACCTAGATCCAGCCACTGAATTCTTGCATATGAGAATCAGGCGATCAGGCAGCAAGATCTTAATTGATCAATGCACCTACTTGGATAAACTCCTCAATCGATTTGGATTAATCAATGCTCAAACTGCACCCACACCTCTCCTGAAAGGATATTACCCTCCAATCAACAATGAAGCTGCTGATCCAGAGACTCGTTCTCTATTCCAGACTTTAATTGGGTCTCTCCTGTACATTGCCCTAGGGACTTGTCCCAATATTAGTTACGCAGTCACATCTCTATCACGGCATTCTGCCAATCCAAACAGGGAACATATCAAAATGGCCACCCAAGTATTCCAATATCTCTTGGGCACTTGCCACTACTCCCTAGTTTTTGATGGGAAGCCCAATAATGGGCTTATTGCATTTGTTGACTCTGACTGGGCATCAGACCCTGATAGCCGTTGATCACACACTGGTTGGATCACCAAACTCACTGGTGGAGTTTTCTCCTGGGCATCTCACCAACAGAAGAATATCACTTACTCTTCCACTGAAGCTGAGTATGTCACCACCAATGACTGTGCCAGACAGGCTGTCTGGATTAGAAACATTTTTGGTGAAATGGAATATAATATCAAACCCTTTCCCATCTGTATGGACAATCAAGGAGCAATATTCATGGCTTCAAATCCTGTGACTGAACATTGCAACAAGCACATTGATATCTGCCATAAAGATATCAATGAGTTTGTTAGGGACAAGAAAATTGAACTCTTCTACATTGAAGGCTCCAAAAATTCTGCAGATATGTTTACGAAAAGTCTCAGTCATATTCTTTTTAATAAGTTTAGGTCACAACTCAGGCTTGTATTCTACAATACCCCTCAGGCTGCTTAAAGTGCCATGAGATGCCTTAGTGCCTCATATTGGCTGCTTGGCAAGGGAGAGTGTTGAATGGACTACATAGAATAGATGTAGTATAGTACATATATATAGTAGTTTGTTCTCACATGTACCATATATAGTCAGACACTCCGATGTCGGAGTTAGAATCAGATCTTCATCTACTACCACCACCATTCCAGCAAAGCTTACCAGCACTGCTCCTTCCAACCCAGGTGGATACCTTTCAGTATTCCTCTCTAGTACATAGCCTAGTTCAACAGTCCATTGGGAGAATCTGCATCCATCATGAAATCTTCATAACCCTGGAAAGGCTGGAGTGGCAGCAATACTAAATCAAGTACTGCGTCAATAGCATGGTTTGAAAATGAAATGAAATTACCACCAATCAATATCCACTAATCAATCCTTCACCCCATTCTTGCCATACACTAATGCCAGATATTTGCCAACCCACTCCACTAGATGGTCTTTGAATGCCCCCTTCACAAGCTGGTGAAGGATGTCAGGTGCCAAGAGTTGGCAAATGTCTGCATGGGGGAAGAGATGAGTAAATGGCTATAAGCGAATGATGAAAGTTCACACTGGAATCAGAATTATTGGGTCACTTACAAGAACTGTGGCATCAATGCCCCACTCATCCCAAAGGACATTCACAAAGAATCCCTCATACAGTGCTTCCATGAGTTCTGTGGTGCGAGGTGCTCCACCACCATCTAGGTTATCAGGGAATGCCAAACAACTGTTTGCTAGCACAGTGAATATCAAAGACGTGCAATGTAAGGTACAAGAACTCACCATCCACACCAATTTTGCACAATGCCTGAGATAAGGACTTGTTCCAGGTAATCAGCAATGTATGGCCCAAGCCCAAAAATCACATAACACAGGTACTGATCAGGGCATTTCATTAGTTGTCAAAGGTGTAGTCATACTAGGCCACAGAGAGATCAAGAACTTCTCCATGGCAGCATGAAATAGTTGCTTCTTGAATTGACAAAAGGCAGGGTCATCAGAATATTTCTGTGCCACTAACAGCCTTCAAGTTAGCATATATAGTTTAAGGAGTGAGGATAACAAACCTTTAGGAATGGCTAGGAAGGTGAGGAGTTCGACACCATTACAGTGTGCACACTGCACATTGTTGTGTATATTTCCAATTGGAAGATACACCAGCCAATAATCATTCTGGCTGGTTGCCACTGACACTGTCATCTTGTCGCTGCCAAGTATAATTGGCATGAAAGTGCTGCTGATTGTTGATGGGTCTTCTGCAATCTTGTCCTGTCAAGCTGATAAAGTGGGTTTAAGGTATTGCACAACACCAATATATAGATCTATGCACCACCTGTTTCCATGCCCAATCACCTGACATGAAATTTTCATACCACCGCTGCTTGTTATTTGCCAAAAAGTCCTGGTAAGGCACATAATTGAACTTGCCATTGAAGTCTGTGTTAGAGAGCATCTGGGAGACAGGAGTATGAGCAGGATGAAACCAGAACTCATAAGTGTGATCCATCCATGGTGAAACCTTGTCTTTGGGCCATTCGCTGTTGTATTTCAGCTTGAAACTTTCCCATGGCATGTTGCCAAGTGGTGTAGAATTGATGGTGCTATAGAGCTGCTTATGGCCAATAAATGGGGGAATACTTCCTCCCTGACCAGTGTACAGTGACTCCACCCACAACTCACAAAGCTGGTTGATATTCCCAGCAGATATCTCAGCCTTTTGAAAGAGAAACTCAGCAGTTTCAAAGTGGAGTTTCAAAGTGAATGGAGTCCAGTCATCCAGGCTCTTGTCAGAGACAGGCAGGGCAGGTGCAGTGGAATTGATGCATTGCCCATTAGTATTGTAGATATCACCTAAAAATGAGGGTCAATGAGATACTGACATCCTCTGCATACCACACACTAATTACCAGTGAGTTTATTGTGATAATCCCGAATCACACTGGGGGCTGGCTTAGTTGGGGCTGTTTGACAGAATGGAATGTTTGTGGGTGTATCTGCTGATGGGTCAAAAGAGTAATTATGAGCGGAGGTCCAGTGATGCTTGAGTTCAGAAACAGTTTTAAACTGGCAGTGACACCCTGTATGAGGACAGGGAATACATGGAGCAGTGAAGGCTTGATGAGGATGAGAAGAATGTGAGGACATAGCTCAAAAGACGAGAATGTCAACTGTGAGAGCAGGTCAGAAAAGATTTCAGAGGAAGCAAGATAAACTTATGAAACTTACGAAGTCCAAGGGTGAGGAAAGTTTGAAAGCATTAGGATTGGATTACCTAGAACTATGCAGCCAAGGTTAGGACTCTGTACAAAATAATTGGTGGGGTAAACCCAAACGAACTTTGTTTGAAATTTTCAGCTCTCTCCTCGCCACTTATCTCTGCTGTCATGGCTCAACTGGTAACTTGTGCTAAAAATCTCGGTTAGCATCCTGGCCAAATTGTGCTGGACATGAAACAGAAGCAATGCACCTCAGAGCAAAAGCAAGCTGACAACACACAAGCTGAACAAAAAAGGGAGGAGGCAGCTGCAGCTTGCGAATACAGCATCAAACACCTGGCCAGGATCATTTCTTGGGGGGAAAAAGAAGAAGAAGACCCACTTACCAAGCCTCATAAACCAAGGTCAAAGCCACACGAGGTGCTGAAGCCCTCCATTGATCCCACAAGTATGTCTGAGTACAAAGAAGGTACCATGGACACCATGTCAGTTGATGCAAAGCCGGAGGAAGAAGATGGATCAGGATATTCTGAAGGCTATGAGGAGGGTGATGCAGATGGGGATGCAGATGGTTATGACGATGGAGAGAAACAAGATCTTACTGCTCAAAAACCTTCCAGGAGGCACTGCAATCAGAAGACCTTCACACAAAATGCCACCCAAGCAGCCCAGGATAAGGAAGTCCTTGGTGATAAGTACCATGACAGCAATAGCTGGGATGAACATGTTGATGGCCTGACTGAGCCTGAGAAAGAAGTCACGGCCACTGTGTAAGTCCTTTCCCATATTCTACATTCCCAAATGATCCTACTGACTGAAACTGTCCTCTTCTACTGGGATTGCATTGACTCATACTACCGTCAAAACAGTCAGACAGCCAAGAAAGATGTCATGGGTCTCAGAGATGCAGAAGAATGGGCAGAATTGGTTGCCTCGACAAACTTTAAGACACTGCTTTCAAGTTGCACATCCACCTCCAGTTCTCGCCATGCACGGACAACCAGTGGTGCCAGTAGCTCTTGTTCCAAAAGTCCTCACCCAACTCCATCTGTTGTTTCTTCCAGCATCTGCCCTTCCAGTCCCACAAGTGAGCTGACCACCTCAGAATTTGTGCGGGACATGCAGGACAATGAATCCTATGTCAAAGGCAGTGATCTGGTCGAGCACAAGGCAATTTCCAGCGTCTCAGCTAATTCCCATGCCCATCGGTCCAATATCAAGGTAAAGTATGCTACTCCCATCTCATTACATCACATTGAACACTTCTCAATAGGATGTCACTGAACTAGTTGCCACATCCAAGCCCGACAAATTCACTCCTCCTCCTACCATTCATCCACACACTGGAAAGGATGCCAGCACCAGGGATAGTAAGAAACAAACTCAACCAGCTGAGGTACACCTCCCATTTTCCAACTTCAATACATGTTCTCAGGCTTGATGAACGCTCTAATGGCAGGCTGATGCTGGTGACTCCAAATCCATTGTGCCACCATCTAAATGATCTAAAACATCACAGCTCGACAACGATGCTAATTCTAGACAGTCGGGAAGTGGCACCAAGAAGAAATACAGTAAAGGTGACCTTCCATGCGGCTGTGCTGACAACAACATGTGGAGGTGAAAATTTATATCTGCACTCACTCACTTCACTGCCAGCTATGACAATCCTTGGGCAATTCCCACTAAGAGATTGTTGCCTGTGATGCAAGCTGTTTGGGATGTCATCTACAGCCAAAAAATTAAGCACACTGTCATCACCACTGGTGCGGTATTTCACCTCATAAGTACTATTGACTTGTCATGTGTCCATATTGTTCCATATTGTCGCGCTGCCATCTTTTCTAGGCTAAACAAAATATCAACATATGGTGCAATGGCTTCGCATCTGCAGCCATATCTGTTGTTACCATGTTTTTCTCTACCAACGAAGGCTTCGAGAACCAATCTCGGTGCATCACATTTGTGAGGGCAATGCTTTAGAGGAATCATTTCCTTTATAAGAACAATAAAGGGGTTGACAGCAAGGTATGTAACATCACATCATGCAGTAACCACATGTTGCTGACATTGTGTAGGCATGGTCTGGGATGTGGAGGGCGCCAATGGTACTCCAAATGTTCACTCATCACTTCAACTTTGTCCACAGGCACACAGAAGTTCCTGCCTTAAAGGATGAACTTGGCGGTGCTTTGACAGCACTTGCATTGACTGGTGCAGCAGTAATACTGATCTTGACTCTGTGCCATCTTTTGTGGTGCTAATGTTGTTGTTGACCAGCTCTGCCGAGTACTCATATTCCTCATTGAGGACCACATCAAGTTCGAGATCTCCACATCCAAGAACGGTGAGGTCTGGACAGCTGTGGTTCAAAAGGGAAACCAATATGAGTTTAATGAAACCGTATGGGGCACGACAATGAGGTGCTATCTGGACCCAATCAAGCAAATTCCTGCTGAGAACTTCACAATCATTGTCAAGGAGGTGAAGGAGCTCATAAGGAAGAATACTCTAGCTTCTATGACCAGCAACTCAGCAGATCCTGCAGAAGATAGCGAGTTTGAAGAGCTTTTTACATACCGTTGAGGCCACTGCTGTTTTTTGACTACCATCATTTTGCATCATCCAACCCCAAGATACCCTTCTTTTTTTGCTGTCATCATCTTACTATTCACTCATTCTAGTACTGTGCATAGCATTCCACAGTGCAAGAGTATGTGTGCATTTGTTTCAATTTGCAACCACAGAGCAGTGTGATTGGCAAGCCCTGTCAGAGCTGAATAATGCCATAAGAATGACATGATTATAGTCAAAGTTTACCTGACACCACATCTAAACGACAGAACCCAATTTGCCCAACCCATTTACTCCCATTCCTGTCACTCTCACCACAGCTGGTGCCCACACACCAGAACTCAATTTGCCAAACCAACCTACAACAACACACCTGACAATCCATCAGATGCAGAGATAAAGTCGCCAGTCTTCATCATTCACCATTCAGCATGTGCTCACACCACAATGTGCCCATACACCAGAATTCAGATTGCCAAACCCATTCACACCCACCACAATGTGCCCATATGCCAGAACCAGATTTGCCAAACCCATTCCCACCTCCATGTTGCACTGGTGCCAGGTATGTCATCCCACTCGCCAACAACCCTCACACTCAACCTCACCTCACTCGGGTGCTCTTGGTCTGATGCCAGTGACACCAACACACCAGGTACCCTGAGGCAGACATGCTATGCTTGTTCTGTAGACTGTTGCTGTATTTAGTAATTTACTAGTAACTCGCTCCTAATTCATTTGAACTGCACTCTTCATAAGTCAATAAGACATATTAGTGAAATAAGTAATAAACTAATTGACTTATTCTCCTCATTGTGCTCAGCCATGCAGAGCTGTGCGCCGTGAGTGACATAAGTGACATAAGTACTGTATAAGTTCAAATAAGACTTTTGTAAATTTACATCAGCAAAACAACCTTTGTATTCACAGACCTGCACAGATCTGGATAGCCACTAAAGAAAGGTACCCAATATTACAGATCTGTACAGAAAAATAGGGGAAATGTAACTCAA
>JBBPMA010000262.1:0-23024 GCA_038090075.1 Xanthoconium purpureum | reverse complement strand
CTTCTTCCACACCAGGCAGCTGGGATGAAGAAGGCATCGAGAAGTCGGGGCTTCGACGACCCCCGCTCTGCTGTTGAGAGAGCGTTTCTGCGTGTATGCGTAGCTCATTGCGGGGTATGTACGCGAATTTAATCAGATCGGGAAGGAGCGCTCTGTGTACGAGTCAGTGGACATGGGCATGGATATTGGTGTCACGTACTTGAGCTCGGCGACTTTAGCAAGATCCAGTGGTCTGTTTGGGTCGGGTATGTCAGTCGAGGGTCGGTAGGGAGGCGACAGACACTACTCGACCTTTTCAACAGACCTTCCACGGAGGAACGAATCACTGGAAATGTCGTTGCCAAATGTTTTCGCGAGGACACGAACGCAAGAACAGTGTTAAGGGCCTGGTCCATTGACATAGTCTTCGCAAGTTCAACACCGGAACATCTGGTAGCTAACGCACCTTGAAAACCTATATGCCACCCCGCCGTGAGTGAGCTCTTCATTCTCTCAAACTGTATATACCTTGGAGAGCTTCGAGTGAAATGTCTCAAATCAACAAGACAAGAATGTCCACTAGCAGCAAACACTCACGTCCTGGAAGTACTCGGGCCAAGCAACAGGGTCCGAGCCTTGTTTTTGCTTCCCTTTGGCCTTTGCAGACGTCCTTGGCTTTTTAGAAGATTCGCTGCCAGCGCTGGACGTTTCCTTGCGTTTCATGTCGAGACGACAGGAGCAATTTATGAGCGTGACGCGACGCGACCAGGATGCGTGACGTGACAAGCGTTGCTACTTGTCACAGTGCTCCTTCTACACATCGAGCACGATGTCGTCGTCCGGCCTCCTTGCCCGCGTCGTCCCCAAGTCATCTCTAAACCCCCACCGAATCCGCCCTCCTCCACTCACCAAAAAGCAAGAAAAGTCACTCAAAGAACCACTCATCAAGCTCATGCAGAAGCGACAAGAGGAGGCTGGCTCGTCATGGCCGCCGAATCTGCGTATTGAGCCCGTCATCTCGAGAAGAAAGATTGGGAACGCGCCCAAGTCGCTGAGGTCGATGTTGAAAAAGATGTTGACGGAGCGGTGAGGGTGTTGGGGTTCCTGTCGTTTGGCATTGTCTAGGTGGGTATATTCTAACTACTTCCATGTGGATCGGCTCAATGATCGTTGCAGAGACTGAATCCATACATTATGTACTCGGACCAGCAATTAGTGTGGTCACGGAATCCGGGCTGGTCTCGTTGCCGTTGGAGCCCAGTGTCACCTTTTTAGCTGCTTCTCTCCCTTCCTCGAACACCTTTGCCAACAGTTGGTTGAACCGCTCCTTGTGCTGGCCGCATATACCATGCCCTGTCTTCTCCCAACACTGATATTCTGCTTCAGGCATGTAACGCTTCAATTTCTCGCCCTCCGTGTAAGGAATAAGCATATCCTCGGCGGCGCTGAGAATCAGCACCTTGGGCACCGACGCAGAGATTTTGGCAAGCCGGTCTTGTGTCATCTTATGAGTCAGACCTGCCGCTATTTGCCCGAGGGCCCCCACAAGTGATTGCGGTTTGGTCATTCTCAACCTGCGACGAAACGTCTGTAAGTGTTCACGTTAGAGGGAAGTGGCTTGGTGAGACCAGAATACATACCTCCCATTCAACTTCTCTATTGGTTCGGCCCTCCGGATCGTTCTCTGCCACGGCCTCCAACCATTCCTGTGGGAACAACATGTTTTCGATAACCGAAATCCGCTCAACTGGGTCAAACGCCGTGAGCACCCTGGTATTAATTCAAAAAATCAGACGAGCGCAAGGTGTAAAGTGAGTGTGCTAGATGACCTCGCAAAAACCAAGGATCTCTTCGGCTGAAACACCTTGGTCATTATCTTGTTAAAAGACTTTTATGTGCACGCACTGAAGGGATATTGTCCCAAAGGCTACCGCCAGCGCCTGTAACGATGAGGCTGAGTGATATGATTTGGTTGGGAATGCAATACGCGAGCTCTGGGAGGGCGTTAGACGCGATAGGCGCGAGATAGGTGGGATACCTTGGGCAATCATTCCACCTAAAGATATACCAACGACGTGCAAACTACGGTCCTCCGTCCACTGGAGGTAGTTGAGGAGGCAGAGGATATCCTCCGCCATCCCGCCGGTCCTTAGGCGAGTCAATACCCCGCACGGATAAGGAACTTTTTACGAACGAATAAGGGCCCCGAGGAGTCCCGCTCATGCCAACACCCCGGTTGTCGAACACAAGGGTGGTGTATTGCCCTAGCCCGCCGAAATGATCCACCTGAGGGAGCCAAGCAAGGGAGGTGTCGTTCATCCTGCCGAGAAAATGAGTCTCAAACGTGTGTGTCGGTTAAATGGACTGGACAGTTACCCCATGATGAAGACGATCTTCTCCGGACCGTTGCCGTGCACTTCAAAATAGAGGGAATGGCTTTCGAGGGGTTCGCGTTGGTGGGGAATCTGAGTGACCGGACACATGCCGCAACGGGTGCATGTTTGCGGGTCGAATATCGACTGGAACTCTAGTGCAACTTCTTGATTGCTGAGGCTGGTCATGGTTGATGGCGAAAGCCCCTGTCGATGTGTCCGGAAGCAAACACGTGTACATCTTATCGCATTACTTCCTTCTCGTCACTAATCCTGTCCCTGGAACTAACCGACGCCTTGGTTTTCGTGTCTCTCCCTCGTGTCTGTGTCGTTCGTCGGAGTGAACCTTCGGACATCTCAAAGCTCGACCACCTCCCACCCAGCCCACTCGCGGTCCGTACAGTACCAAATCCCCGGAACGCCATGGAACAATAACCTCACTACCGGGACGCCCGATCCACGGCTGTTCACAAACATCTCTGAGCGCCGACGCAACATGCCCGCGCTCGCAACGTCCCCACAGATCTTCAGCGCTTGCAAACAACACATCTTGCCCACCACAGCGTCCAACGCCGGAACCTCTGAACCCCTCCGCAATCCAAAACTCCCAGGGCTCCAACCATCCCAAATGGTCAACGAGACTACGTTTTGAGAAGTCGCATCGAGAAAGGCACGTAGTCCTTTGTCAGTGATACCCGACACGTCCTCGAGTGTCACTTGTGCGAGTGTTTTGGCGGACGATGCGGTGAGGATGATCTTTAGCAGAAGTTCTGTTGGGAAACAATCGATAGTGATCCTGGGACTCCAAGTGCCATTCACAGGAACGACTCGAACGGTGCGAATGCTCGTGTGCATCCAATACATATGACCGCAGATAGCATCAGAGGAGAGGGAAGACAGTATCCGCGAAATACGGAAGGGCACGGACACGGACACGGTGTCTAGAGTTATCGGGTGTTTGCTTTCCAACAGAATATCGACAGACTTTGCTGTCAGGATGGCGCAATTCATCGTGTGGGGGTAGGAGAACGGGATGAAAGTAAAGTCCGTCGGACGACGAAAGGGAAGAAGAGTTCGGGCAGGGTACTTAGACTGGATTGGGACGCGACCCTATTAGACAAGTTAGTGCACGTCATGATGACCATCATCAAGCTCTTTCACAAAGCCAAGTCCCATTGGATGATGGGCTAGAGATGAATTAGTACATTTGATCGGAGCTTCTCTCAACTAAATGCCTTTTCTCTCAGATGGATCCGAACACCCAAGGGTTTTCTGTTAATATTCATTCAACCATATCCCTTTACAAACCAATACCATAGACTACATTCGAACCAACAAGAAAGAAGACACTTCGAGACCTGCCATGATGACTTGGTATTTCGTATTTTTTGGCTGCTTAGAGGTTGATGGGAGAGCAGCCAAGGTTAACCAACCCGTTCTATGTTGTAGGGCCAATGTTCAGCAACGTTCGCCTGCCTCATTGGGGGCCAATCAACTCACGAATTGGTTGTTAGTGCAACAGACGGCCTGCGCGGTGCAAGAAGAACCACTTCCTACACCAAGGACCGTGATCGGGCTACAGCTGAGTCCAATGAGACCCGCGATGTTGGGAAGCTGGATTCCGAGCAGGCTGCTGATCTGGCTGAGTGTTACGGGGTTCGACTGGAGGCAATGGTTAACACAAAGGGCGAAAGCATGAGGAGCAGAGAAATTTCACTTCTTGAGTGAAGTTGCAGCATTGAATTGGCCCAGTGTTGCACTGGGAGGAGCCTTGACGAGCTTCGAGCGCACTGGGCGCAGCTGCGACGACTGCAACGAGGGCAGCGACGGGGAGAAGGGTAGAGAAGCGGATGAACATCTTTTCGAATCGAGTGAGGTGAATTTTCGAGAGGCAATGGGATGCTGCTTTGCTGATGATAAACGGACCAGCGACCTACCTTCTTATACAGCGAGAGAACCCCTTTCCATCTCAACTGCACACAGCCGTCCATCTAGCATGTGTGCCTGTGTGGAAAGGACGGGCGTACCTGTCAATGATATTCCGTCACGGCAAGGCAACAAGAGAAAAAACAAAATTATTTCCGCCCCCAAACTCACGACATGCTAAGCATAGCCCGTTGATGCTTGGACCAACGACAAGGTTTAATGGGGCGGGGTGGACCTAGCCTCATTCCTTCCGCAGGGGCTCAAAGGGAGCATGTAACGGCAAAACACTCGTTCATCACGCAGAGCTCCTGAATCTATGGTGCCTTAGTGATAGAATGGATTCGAATGTAACGTACGTGAATATCAGAACTTGCGATTAGAACATGGCGATGTCAGCCTAAGGTTTGCATCCAGCCGCCACTGGCAGCCTTGCGTATTTTTTAATAAGATACCCCCGAACATACAGGCTGGTTGATCGGTCATAAAGCGGTTGGTGATATAACTGAGATGACTTGGCAACAACTAACGTTGGTGATCCGGTTCGAACGACATTGGTCATCTTCTAGTGCCTTGGCGCCAGAGTTCAACGAGGAGGTAGAACCTCAGGTTTGAGGGCGTTGAGCGGCCAGCATGACGGTCACGGAAGGGACGTAGCTTCAACAAGGGATGACGAATGCTGGGCAACGGCGTTGGACCCGAGTCATAATTCGAAATACTTTGCGCGTCGACTATCTGAAAATTGCGAAACGCTCGCGTTCAGGCAGCCAGTGCGACAATGAGTCTTGTCAGCTACCAGTTGACTTGAGACAAGTAGTAATGAAGTCCGAGTTCAGTTATGGCCCCCTCAGGGTTGTTCTCATTCGTGAGCCATCCTGATCCAGCAGCATGCTCTGTTCACCACTGGCAGCTCGGACTCGTTCCCGAAAGATGAAACTTTGATTCGGAGGGCCGAGTGCCAGGCAGTTGTAAAAGAGGCATCCAATCTGAAGGAACTGGAATCGGTAGTATCAGCGTGAACTTGAAGTACCGCGTATAAATAAATGCCAACGGCTGTCGCAGTAGGCACCTCGAGTGCAGCTTATAAGTTACAGTGCTTTGCATATTGGTCCGGACTACGCCGCGTTGTGTGCAGGCAAAAGGTTTGACATTATTTGTTCAGGTAAACAGGGACAATTCTGCTCAACTGGCAGCTGAAGCTCGTAGACAATAATTCGCATCAATCAAAAGGGCGCATCAATCACGTGGGGTCGGAAATTGGGTCCTATGTAAAGCATTCCTCGATCTACTTATTGCCTTGATGAAGCGACGTCGGGCATATTCGTCAACAAGGTACATTGAGACACCGAACGATCGCTTATTCATTTAATCACCATTCCTTGACGCCCCTTTGTCGCTATGGACTACGTCGACATGGTGAGGACCGAAATGTATTGGCTGACTAAAACTACACCAGGCCGATTAGGGACAAATGAAGGTATTTGGAAAGGTTTGATATATGAATCAATCACGTGGGATGGAATAGTAGTGTACTCGTATCGCGGATCAGAAAAGCGCACACCATGTAATGTATCATATATCACCGATCTATTGCCTGCCATTTACCATGATGAAGGGACGCCGGGCGTGGCCATCAACAAGGCACATTGAGACACCAAACAATCGTTTATTCGCTCGATCACCATTCCTTAACTTTGCATGTGAGTACCCATAACAAACCAAACCAACAAAAAGAATATTTCAAGAGCCGTTGTGAGACTCGTGTAGTCGCGCACATTACTCCATTATTCAGCGGTCTACAAGCTGAGATTGATGGGAGTGCATCCAAGGTTGATCAAGCCATTCTAAGTTAGGAAATAGTCAGCAACGTTCTTCACCTATGGGTCCAGTCAACTCACGAATTGGTTGTTAGTGCAACAGACGGTCTGCGCGGTGCAAGAAGAACCACCTCCCACACCGAGGACAGTGATCGGATTGCAACTGAGCCCGATGAGGCCCGCGATGTTGGGAAGACTGAGCCCGAGCAGTCCACCGAGCTGGCTGAGCGTTGTGGGGTTCGCCTGGAGTACGTGCCGTTGTTAGCATAAAGGGAGAAAGCGTGAGGAGCACCGAACCCACTTCTTGGACCGAGTTGCAGCATTGAATTGGCCCAGTGTTGCACTGGGAGGAGCCTTGCCGAGCTTCGAGCACACCGGGCGCAGCTGTGGCGACGGCAACGAGGGCAGCGACGGGCAGAAGGGTAGAGAAGCGGATGAACATCTTTTCAAATCGGGTGAGTTGGATTGTTCGAGGGGTAATGTGACGCTGTTTTGCTGATGGTGAACTGACCTGCGACCTGCCTTCTTATACAGCAAAGAATACCCCTTTCCCTTCACACCGCGCACAGCCATCCGGCCAGCATATATGCCTGTGCGGAAAGGACGGGTGTACATGCTATTCCGTCACGGCAAGGCAACAAGAGAAAAGAAATTATTTCCGTCCTGACTCGGATACGTACAACCATCATCGCCGGCCAAGTGTGTCATTGTCAACGTCCATTGTTTCTTTGACCAACGGAAACGTGTTCAACGTACGGGCCCCATTTTCTCCGCAGGGGCTCAGGGGGGATGATCAAAGAAACCGTCGTTCATATCGCGTAGAACTTGTGAACCAGTGCCTTGGTGAGAAAATAATTCAGAGGTGTAAGGTACATGAATATCCAAACTTGCAATGAGGCTTGTGAACGCATACACGCTTGCGTCCAGCACCACTGGCAGTCTTGAGAAATACCCCTGACCATAAACATGCGGATTGATCGGTCCAAGTTGTCATCTCAGTCGTGGGCCGCCCTAAGCTCTAATAATGATCCGCTCCGAGGTTCGAACAGTCCTGTGTTGTGTGAAAACAGTGGTGTCTTAGCGCGCCGGAGTTTGACAAGGAGGCAGAGGCCTCGGGCTTGAGGCCGTTGAGCGGCGAGCATGGAGGCCACGGATGACTTTACGCGCCGACTTGGATGAGTTCTTCCCAGAGCTGTGCTCCTCAATGTATCCAGTCGTTTTCTACCTGGAAATACATCTGCGTTCAACAGGCGTCTTGTTGATTTACAACGAAGTTCGGATTCGGTAGTGCCCGTTGTCAGTTGACCATTCAGAATCAGATTAAGCAACACACCCACGTCACCAACTCGAACAACATCTGAGGTGAAGCTCGGATGACGCGGAGGAGAAGTAAGTACTGGTCAGTTATCAAAGAAAAGATACCTCGAATTCTCGATGAGGATGTATCGATCACGTGGGGTCGGAAATTGACAAGCCCGTATCGCGGATCGGAAAAGCGTATTCCACGCCAATGGTGGTCGCGCTCGATAATCAATCGATCACGGTGAATGGGAGGCAATAGATCGGTGATGGCATCACATGGACGAGGCACATCGAGACACCAAAGGATCATTCATACGATCACTATCCCTCTACATACGAGACACTATAGCGAACAAAAGAACAAAACACTGATGTAATGACTCCTGTAGTCTCACATTATCCAGTGGCCTACAAGCTGAGATTGATGGGAGAGCATCCAAGGTTGATCAAGCCATTCTAGGTTAGGAAGACGTTATCAGTAACGTTCTTCACCCATGGGTCCAGTTAACTCACGAATTGGTTGTTAGTGCAACAGACGGTCTGCGCGGTGCAAGAAGAACCACCTCCCACACCGAGGGCAGTGATTGGGCTACAGCTGAGCCCGATGAGGCCCGCAATGTTGGGAAGAGCGAGCCCGAGCAGTCCGCCGAGCTCAGTGAGCGTTGTGGGGTTCGCCTGGAGTGTGTGCCATGGTTAGCACAAAGGGAGAAAGCGTGAGGAGCACCGAATCCACCTCTTGGGTCGAGTTGCAGCATTGAATTGGCCCGGTGTTGCACTGGGAGGAGCCTTGGCGAGCTTCAAGCGCACTGGGCGCGGCTGCGACGACTGCAACGAGGGCAGCGACGGGGAGAAGGGTAGAGAAGTGGATGAACATCTTTTCAGATCGAGTGAGTTGGATTGTTCGAGAGGCAATGAGATGCTGTTTTGCTGATGATGACCTGACCTGCGACCTACCTTCTTATACAGAAGGAAGACCTCTTCCCCTTCCCCTTCCCATTGCGCACAGCCATGGAAAGGACGGGCGTACCTGCCATTCCGTCACGGCAAACAACAACGGGAAAAGAAACCACTTCCGTCTTGATACTCACAACCATCATTGTCGGCTAAGTGTGGCCTCATTTTCTCCGCAGGGGCTCAGGGGAACATACGATGAAACATTCATCTATATTCCTGACTATAGCCTGGGGATCGATCGGATCTTGACATCTCAGTTGTGGACTGCCCTAAGCTCCTTTCGAGGATAACGATTATCCGGTCCGCAGTTCTAACGGTTCGTACTTTGGCCAACTTCGGAAATGTATCCAATGTGGCCCCATTTTCTCCGCAGGGACTGAAGGAGAAACGGCTCGCCCATATCGCGTAGCACTTGTGAACCAGTGCCCTGGCAAGATAGTTTGCGAACATGACGATGACAGGTTTGCATCTAGAATCACTGGTAGCTTTGGGTATTTTCGACAGAATACCTATTACCACACTCGTGCTGATTGGTCGATCATAAGGCGGCCCACAACGATCCAAAGTTCGGACGGTGCCTTGGCGCACCGCAATTTGAGGCGAAGCCTCAGGCTTGATGGTGCTGAGCGGCGAGCATAAATATCACGGAAGAGACGTACCTTCAGCAAATGGTCACGAACACTTGGACGACTTTGAAGTGATATTGAACCAAAGGCTTACATAAGTTGGAACGTCTCGCACGCCGACTCGGAGAAGTTCCCCCCAGTGCTGAATGTTCTCCAATGCACCCAGTCTATTTTCTATCTAGAAATGCGCGGCATCCGCATGCAAGGCTTTGGCCAGTGCGGCAACCAGACACACCCGTCAATTATCAATCGAGTGGCACAAGTAGTAAAGAACTTGAAGTTCGGGTTCCGTGGTGACAGAGTCGTTCCCACTTCGTTCAGATTCAGCAGCACGCCCACGTCACCAACCCGGACAGTTGGAGCTTGGGCGACGACCCGGAAGAGCGTCACTAAAAGATGGGTTGCGACGGCAACCAGTGGAGTCACAGAGGCTTACTAATACCGAGCTACATAACTCCGAGAAGCGTCATCCCAGTGTTGGGGTTGCGTATCACTAGTCACTACTGCTCCATGATGATGCTATCGTAATAAAGCTGTCCAGAGCCGATGACCCATTCCATTGAAGAGAGGAAACTAGAGAGAAAAAGAGAATTTTCCATCCAAAGAGGTATGCACAATTGAGAAGGGTAGGCGGCATGGAGCGAGCAGTAGGTTTAAATGGATGGTAGGCACGGACGCCGAATGGTTGCATCACCATCTTCGTTCCTCGCATGACACGACCATTCGGCATAGATGTCTATCATTCCACTTATGCCTACCTCTCGCTCATGGCCGGCCGTTCATTTATGTCTGCCGCTTTGGACAGGAAGCGACGCTCAGATTCGCCGCGATGAAGATACCCATGCGACCAACAAGCCTCCAATTCACCTCTGGAGACGATGAAGCCGCATTCCCATGGCCACTACATAGGACTTGTCAGCGCGAGTAGTAAAAAGCACAAAATCACTCATGTGTGGACGTCATTGACTCCTCAAAGGATTCCTCTGCACTGGCAGGGAAGGAACATCAACGCTCTCATACTTGTCACCACACTTTCTACCCGTTCCTAAAACCACAAGATGGAGTTAGTATGTGGAACACATGACGCGAGGAACAATCAAAGCACCCTTGAGTGTGGGGGATGTTGCCGAGAAGCCTGGGTGCTTTTGAGCAGTCAAGCTGTGGCATGGGGGACAAAGGGTCGTCCCCATCTGGCTGTATCACGTGCTGTGAGCGGAGGACGGAGCAGGTATCACAGCACATATGTCCACTCTTAACCACCTTCGACCCTAACCCTCATCGACGGACCAACGGGCACGCGTCGAGCGACTATCCAAGAAGAGCCCGGGATGGAGCGAGGGGTACACCCTCGACAGTCTTTGGCGGCGTCATCCAAGTCTCGAACCATCTGGGTGGATGGACGGTTGTCTTGATGTCAATAGAGCAACACAAAGCCGGTAAACACCAGTCACGGTACGGTAGTAGGGTGATCAACAGACGTACCTTTGGGCGAACTACCATCGCCAACAACAACACGTTTGACAAGACTTGGCAATTGTGATTTCTGCAGTGCTGGTATCATCGACTTGCGCCGAGGTTTTGGCAGTGCGGACATCTCCGTAGGTGATCCAGCACTAGGCTGAGCTTTTGCTCGACTCGCCGTAGGGGGGTTGTCGCTGACATCCAGAGCCCGTCCAGCACCAGGCTGGAACTTGGTATAATGGAACGTCGTCGAGCTGTTGCGTGCGTCGTTCTCATTTCCACTGCTTTTCGCGCGGAGCGGGCGTTCCATGGGTATCGGGGGTAGAAGTATCGTGGGCTTCGCAGGTATTTGAGCATCAGGTTGAGCAGCGTTCGTGCAGGCAGTGGTAAGAGGCTCCTTGGTAATCTCGTGGTTCTTGATTTTCATTTCCGAGGCTTGCCTACAGCACATACTGAGGGTCAGAGGGGGCAAGGTGATTGTAGATATGGTGCACTGGGAGGTACCATAACTCGGAAGTGTGGTTGGTGAACCAGACGAAGTCGACTGGGAAGTTGCGGGTGTATCTCGAGAAACTCGACGCTCGTTGAGCTTCGTGCGGCAACAGGGGTGGATTCTGATGCCAGTAGCATGGCCCTTGATTTCTAGGTGTACACGCCACGTCAGCCAATGATCACATCTCAAATTGAGTGACTGTTACCTTTTGTCATCTCTGTATCTTCTATCCATTGGGCGACGCTAGCAAGAATCCTCGCCTTCCACGCCTCTTTCGCGGTTTGTTCGGCTGGTTCAATGTTCGCGGCAGGCAAAGCTATCGCCTTGAGCGCGACAAGCTCTGTCTGGAAACGCGCCAGATCCGATCGCAGGAGAGTGACCTTGAGGGTGGTATCAATCTGTGACGCTTTCTGACATTCCATCGACAGCCGAAACATCTTGAAGGATTGGCTCGGATTCTCGACAGCGTCGCCTCGGATGATCCTGCCGTCGCAGACCCTCACTTCGCCAACCTTGGTGATGGTCTCCTTGATCGTCCTCTTGCACAGCTTGGTCTCTGCGCGTTGCGAGCATTCCAGATCGGCAATGGGGTCCTCTTGAGATGCTACGCATTCAAACAACGCGTCGACGACGGCCTGAACACCACGGGCAGCGACCTGCGGGTACAGCCAAACGTGTGCAGCTTTCGATCGCACCAAGCCGTGGAACGTTGAGACGCCATGAATGGCCATGTGGTTCCAAATGCCATCGGAGCTGGAGGCGGCGGGCGTGACTCGGAAAGGGGACGGAGGGTCACGTACATTGGTAAAAGTCGCGAACCCGGCGGATGGCGGGGAGGAAGCGGCCAGGACCTGGTTTACGTCGCGCCGCCGCCGCGTCCTGAGGCTGCGGGAAACACAGCGACGCACGGGTCGCGCAGAGGTGAAGACGCCCGATGGCATAGCATCGTGGTGAGGGGTAGCCATTGGGGGGGCAAGACAACGGTAAGGCCCGTAAGGGTAGAGAGGGCGACGTAAGAGGGCAGATGGGGGAAGGGACGAGAAGGAATTGAAGGACAGGTTGGAATGGCTGGCCTTATATACGCCAGGGATTTGGGTATGGACTACTTATGCTGGCGGTTGGCTTCGTCAGCCATCAGCAATCCAAACCTCAATTCCTGTCGTAATACGCCCGCATGCGCATGCAATGAGTTTCGTATCAGGAGCTGGGCGTGCTGAAAGCGGCAATGCGCCAGCGAAAGCCATAATGTTATCTGGTGTGACTAAAAGGCAAGAATAGGTTGCGGGTGTGCACAAGCCGGGGACGTACCTTGACTTAGGTAGGGGGCCGGCAACAAGTATTGAAGTTGTGTTGTGGCACAAACAACTTGGAATTCAAATATTCATATTGTCAACGCGTCATCGAATCTATTCCATTGTTACAAGAGTACAGTCAACTTGAAAGTACACTGTTGGCGCACTCATCCTTCATGTCGCTGCACAGCTCAGCTAGCGTCAACACGCTTTCCAGCTGCTTCCCTCCCTTCCTTGAATACCTTTTCCAATAGTTGGTTGAACCGTTCCACATACTGGCAACACACAAAATGCCCTGTCTTCTCCCAACACTGATATTCTGCTTCAGGCATGTAACGCTTCAGTTTCTCGCCTTCCGTTTGTGGAATGAGCGCGTCCTCGGCCGCGCTAAGAATCAGCACTTTGGGCACGGACGCAGAGACTTGCGCAAGTCTGTTAAATGTCATCCTATGCGCTACAACCGCTGCTAGCTGTCCGAGGCTACCCTTGCGTGTTTGTGGTTTGGTGATTTTCATTCCGCGATGGAAACGCTACGATGTGATTGGGTTAATTTAGAGGAAGTCGCCTCGTGGAGATGGAACGCGTACCTGCCGCTGAACTTCTCTATTGGTTCGTCCCTCTGGGTCATCCTTCGCCAAAGAATCCAACCATTCCTTGGGAAACAACATTTCCTCAAAAATTATGTTTTGCTTATCTGGGTCGGATGTGGTGAGCACTCTGGATCAAAGAGTCAGACAAGCACAACATATGAGATGAGTGGGCAACACGACCTCGCAATAGAGAGACATTGGCGCGGCTGGAACGCGCTAGTCACTCTTTCTGTCAAAAGAGATCGTATATGCGGACGTACTGAGGGCATATCGGTCCAAAGGTTACCACCAGCGCGTGTGACGACGAGGCTGAGCGACATGATCCGGCTGGGGATGCGATATGCGAGCTCTGTAAGAAATGTCAGACATTCCACGACGGATATATGAGTGAAATACCTTGGGCAATCATTCCCCCGAGCGACAATCCGACGACGTGCAAACTGCGATCCTCGGTCCACTGAAGGTAGTTGAGGAGGCAAAGGGTATCTTCTGCCATCCCGCTCGTCCTATATGCGCGAGTAAACACCTCACCTCACTCTGACATGAAGCCGTGGACGAACGAATAAATACCCCAAGGAGCCCCGCTCAAGCCGGTGCCACGGTTATCAAACACGAGGGTGGTATACCGCTCTAGCTTACTGAAATGCTCCACCTGAGGGAGCCAGGAAGAGGAATTGTCGCGCAGGCTGCGGATCATATGAGCCTCAAACGCGCGCTTTGATGAAGGTGGACAGCTACCCCATGATGAAGATGATTCTCTCTGGTCCACTACCATGGACCTCGAAATAGAGGGAAAGCGGTTCGCGTTGGCGGCGACCCTCAGGCTGAGTGCCTGGACACATACCGCGACGGGCACATGTTTTCGGGTCGAATACGGATGGAAACTCTAACACAACCTCTTGGTCGCCGTGGTTGGCCATGATCGTTTCAACTTGAAGTCGAGTCGAAGCGACGGCAGCCCATGTTCGCGAGTTGTTCGGAAGCGAACACGGGTGTGCATATCAGTACTAGCCTGTGTACTTTGGGTACCCCTCAGGCTGGACCTGCGGACATATCTGTTGTGAGTTTGAATCTCAGACAATTGACGAGCGACAGCCCGTACGACTTCTTTGGGCTACGACAGGAAAGGATACGATCGTGGATACGATGGCGAGCAGGAATCGACCCATAGGCATTGATGGAGGGGACACAAACCCTGGCGTGTGCTCATTGCCTCTCTGGGCCGTCCCGAGCCTCTTCACGGAAGTTCTCCTGCTCCCTCCACCCGGAGCATTCATACTCGCGTTCTGACGCATTTCGTGGCCTCCTTGGCCTATTTCCGGCATCCTCACCACTGCTACGTGGTCCTGTCGCATCTGTCGCGTTGCACGGCGTAAGTATTCGACGTGGTCTAGACTGTCCTTGACCATAAGTCGGCCTCCTTGCTATCCTCCAACCCTTCGCGTCCACCAAATGACGCGTTCCATAACTGCTTAGGTCGATTCCTCGGACCTACATTGCCATTGGGTGCTCCCGACGCATCCGTCTTGCCACTGGTACGCTTTGCGTTGGAGCTCGCCGACCTTCTCTACCCCCCGAGCTCACCACTCTGGGGTCGTCTAGTCATCGTGCTGGCTCGTCGGGTGATGCAGGTGGTCCGTTGGGCACTCCAAGTAAGCCATTGTCGTTGTACGGGGTGCGCTGGTGGTCCACTTCAGCTCGTGACATCGATCGCTGGTGCACGCTCCGAGTCGCACTCACACTCTCCCCCTCGATTGACTCGTCGTGGTCCAATCTCATGACTTCTGCGTTTATCTGCGTGCTTTCGCGCACTTTCCGTCGACCTTCGCGTCTATGCGTCCACATCCAACACCCTCGTTCAGCTCGTCGACTTCACTGCCCAGCTCGAATTGTATAGCGCCTGTTACCACTCGTGTATCGCCGCTCCACTTCTGTGGCCTGTCCACCATGCCAGGTGGATCGTCTGGAACCTCTGGTAGAGGTGGTTCATCTGCTGTACTATCACCCATGCCCTCACCGACCTCTTGCGGTGCCCTCCGCATTTTCTCGACCTTCGCCTCGCCCGCCCACCCTCTCTCCTGAGCTCTGGTTCATCGGGGCTCTGAAGACTCTGAGCCCAAGGGCAGCGGGGTGGAGGCGGCAAACTTTGAAAGGCAAGGAGCCACGAGAGTGTCGAGGTGAAGGCTGGTACACAGTAGGTACAGGCGCACACAACATGTATATCAAATCATGTACTAGACTCAACATTAAACGAACCAATCAACGTGTGTACAATACGCCTGAAACATTGGATCACGAACTTGAATCTGTCGGGTCATGAGGCCATCTGACTTTCTGATACGGAGCAGAGAGCTATGCAAGCACGGCTCTGCCAGAAAGAAATAGTTTGGCATCTAACATATCACAGAACTCTTCAGAGGCAATGAAGAGTGGATAACATCCATCGTCATCTGCGTGATCCTTCCACTCCAAGATAATGTCAGCAGCACCACTCATCTTCAGAACTCGGGCAACAGCCAGCTGAAGGTTACAAAGTATTGGGATGGGTCCATTGTTGAGCTTCTCGCCTTCGGGTGCTTGTCCGAACCGAATTTCATCGCCCTCCCTCAAAGTGATGAACCCCGGGGGGCCAATATTAGGATTGGTGGGAACCGTTCGAAAGAAGTATTTGACCTAATCAATGCATCAGTAATGATGATGAGGTATCAATGAAATCGCACCTTTCCACATTCTTCCTTTGCCTCGATTCCTCATCTCAATTCATCATACGAGGTATAAGCATCCGACTGCATATTCATGGCATTGCCGATATTATTCAGATGGTGCACAACGTCATCTCTTGCGGCGGCACCAGCAAACATAGCTATGCACTTCAGAGTGTCTGGCTAAATGAAAGTTATGAGGAAACAGGTGGTGATTGCAATAGTTTGATGTAAACCTTTCTGTATACAGAGTTTGGAATGATGTGCGCGAGAACAGGATGAATTCCAGCATCATCGAAAGGCACAAACGTTCTACCAGTCAACAGGCACGAATTCCCATCACGTTTAAATGACTGCTCGGTACGGTGATAAAGAGGGTGGTATGGCTCCAAGATGAATGTATACGCACCAATGCTTTCAAGAGCTCCTGGTTTCGTTTTCCAAAATCGCCTTCTCCGCTGACTCGCTGAAGAAGCTTGTCCATCTCCTCGTTGATGACTTCACTGATGGAAGACGCAGTACTTGTCCCAGATTTTCGTTCTCCTGGATTCATGACTGCCGCATCGATGATCCTCAGACATCTAAAAGCGATTGGGCAGTTTTACTCACATGCGACACCAAGATGAGTAAAGAACTCCGCTGCCATGTCTAACACAGGCTCAAAGTCGACGTTCTTGGGATCTAATCCATGAAACAACATCTTGAAAGACTTCTGTGCCGATACGAAATCCTCCTCCTTCAGGCTTTCGACTGTGACAAATGAAAGTGAGCCTGTACAACTGAATAATCAAAGATTTTGACTGACTATTTTCCTTCAATTTTTCATCACAGGCCCCGAGTTGTTTCCAGAAATGATCCAGTACCTGACCACCAAATCTTTGCGATGACGATAACTATGGTCGCGTCGGAGAATCCCAAATTGGCACTCACCACGCTGACTAAACATGTTGGGCGCATCGCCCTGGACCGCTCCGGTCGACTCTCAGAAGGCAAAGGCGACTCGGAGAGCCGCACGGCTCCAGACGTCCTCAGCCCCGTTCGAGGCGAGTCGCGACGGCCGTATCTTCTGACTGTCCGTCCGCCTGAGGTCTAGTAAATGTATCCGGGTCGCATTGGTCCTTGCATCCTACGTTCAGGTTACCAAGTTATTACGAATCTATACTCTATCCACGATGCACTCGAATCCCCAAGTATTGTAGTGGCAATATTAATCCGCGTGGTTGTCGAATTTACGTTTGCTGTTTGTCCGTTGTGTCTGCATGCTGCCCACCCTCTCACTTAGAGTCCCCATGTTTTTCGGCCGCTTCTTGTCCTTGCTCAAACACCTTCGTCAACAATTGGTTGAACCGTTCCTTGTGTTGACCGCATACACCGTGTCCCGTCTTCTCCCAACATTGATACTCCGCTTCGGGCATGTAGCGCTTCAACTTCTCGCCCTCCGTGTAGGGAATGACTACGTCCTCGGAAGCGCTGAGGATGAGCACTTTGGGCACAGACGTAGACACCTTGACAAGTCTGTCAGGTGTCATGTTATGAGTCAGACCTGCTGCCATCTGCCCGAGGGCACCCATGAGCGTTTGTGGTTTGGTGATTGCAATTCTGCGACGGAGAAGCTGCGAGGTGGAATGGGTGAGATAGAGTAACCTCGGCGGGGTTGAAGCATACTTCCCGCTGAACCGCTCTATTGGTTCGGCCCTCTGGGTCGTCCTCCGCCAAGGAATCCAGCCATTCCTTGGGGAATAACATTTCTTCGACGATCGGGATTCTCTTATCTGGATCAGATGTGGCCAGCAGTCTGAATTAAAGGGTCAGACGAGCGCAATATAAAGTGGGAGGGGCCATGTTACCTCGCAAAGCGTAGACACCCTGATGGCTGAAACGCGTTTGTCATTTTTCATGTCAAAAGGCAGCCTATATGCGCACACACCGGAGGTATATTGACCCAAGACTTGCCACCTGCGCGTGTGACGATGAGGCTGAGTGATATAATTCGATCCGGGATGCGATATGCAAGTTCTAGAAAGAGTTTCAGACGTTCTCTCAAGGCTTACAGGTGATATACCTTGGGCAATCATTCCACCCAAAGATATACCGACGATATGCAAGCTACGATCCTCTGTCCATTGGAGGTAGTCGAGAAGGCAAAGGATATCCTCTGCCATCCCGCTCGATCTGGATATGCGAGTTAGTACCTCGCATTGGCACGAAACCGCAGACGAACGAATAAGGGCCCCAGGGTGACCCGCTCAATCCGACACCACGGTTGTCAAACACGAGGGTTGAATACTGCTCTAGCTTGCCGAAATGATCCACCTGGGGAAGCCAAGCAAAGGAACTATTGTTAAGACTATGGAAGAGAATGAGTCTCAAACGCGTATATTAGTGACGCCGGAGGGTTACCCCATGATGAAGATGATTTTCTGTGGACCGCTGCCATGTACTTCGAAATAGAGGGAATGGCTTTCAAGTGGTTCGCGTTGGTTGCGAATTTGAGTTACTGGACACATCCCGTGACGTGTGCATGTTTGCGGGTCGAATATGGACTGGAACTCCAAGGCGGCTTCTTGCTCGTTGTTTGCCATGGTGGCGGTCGTTTCAAGTCGAGGTGAAGTTCAAGTAACAGCCCCTGTGACAGTGTCGTTGTGTTCCGGACCCGGAAGCTGACACGTGTTTAATCCAAACCATGAAGCCGTTCACGCGTGCGTCGAGTCTTCTCTCCGACCCTCTCGCCTGACCATTCACCAGATATTTTACTGCCCCTCCTCATCTTTGCCGCCGTGTATTTCATCCTCCACCAATCCCTCGTTCAAAATGGCCTCCAGCTCAAAATATCTACCATATGCCATCCCGACTTCGCACCACATCCATACCAACTCCCATACACCAACATAACTGAGGTCGACCAACTGCTTTGTGGCATGGTCGTCTTTTTCCGTGTTCTCGTCGACCCAGCCTACAATGGTCTCCTCGCGGTACTCTTTCCTGCCCTAGGTGTCATAGCGCTTATCCCCTTCCTCGAAGCCTCGCGCGACAACCTCCCATTCGCTCTCCGCATGCCGACCTCTTCCAACTTGCCTCCATGGGCGTCGTTATACCTCTTTACGCTCTTCTGTCCCCCGTCACATACGCCACATCAGTCCGGCCCAGCACCACTCCGACCTCGGCTCCAGCAACCAACCAAGGCAACGCCGAAGCGCTCCTCTTTGGCTTTTTTCTCGGCTACGTCCCATCTAGCACCCTCATGGTCGCTTTCCTCCATCTCTCTGTGACTGCAACCTGGCAAGATTCTCCCCCTCGCCATCTTTGCACACAAACTCATTCGTCCGCTCTTGCGCCTCCCCCATTCGGGTCACCGTGCCGTTGTTCATCAAGTGATTTTTGTTCTTCGGCTTGGTTCACTTATTCTCGCGACGCCCTGGACGTTGGACAGCTTGCTCATGAGCGGTATCGTACCTATTTCAAGTCAACAGTAGTATCAATTAATTACACGCGCTATCGCATTTCCCAAGAGGTCTACACCCAGCCACCCCCATGAGCTGTGCGTCGTCCGCCTCCGACATGATGGCGTATCCCTGGCCATCATCTGCAGGAGCAAAGCAAATGATTGAGATCGCATATGTGATGGTCGGGGACTGGGACCTCGAGCGCAAGGCATCCGTTGGTACGCTTGCGATGTTCTGTCTGCAAAGGCCTCTGCTGCAGCACACAACGCCTTCTGACTGTAGTGCCGTCACGATACCGTCAGTATGTATGTACACTTCCCATGCGCACCAGGACGGCCATCGACATCGACATTCTGTGCTCGAACCGAACCCGCTACAACCTCCATCATCTCATGATGACATGCGACCCACGCAGATTACCCGTCTAGCACTTTGTGCTATCTATACATCGCGTCAACACCCGCCCCGTCCCGGTCTATCGCCGATGAAACCTATGCATGCATATCTCGTGTCCGGGTCTCCGAGAGAAGAGAAAACATCCTCACAATGCAGTGTGTTTGATCTTGTCCCTTAATTAGGTTCGTTGCACAGAACTGATATGATGACACCGGCCGCCATCCGTATTGAATGCTTCGACTGGTAGGCGATCATATCGGGAGTACCCAATACATTTTTCATCATTCTACAGGCACAACATGTTCCTGGTATGATCATGTCTACGTCGCCGCTGATAGAAGTACTCACTATTAGATATCGCCCTTCTCCCGCTGACAAAGATGGTATGGCCCTTTCCCGGACTTCTGCGATAGGTGGGCACTGAATATTCATTGACGAACAGGAGTGGGAGCCCAGTGATCTAGTGATCCCATTCGAAGTGATGGGCTTGGAGGCTGTACTTATCGTTGACCATCGGGGCGGGCATCCCCTAACGCCTTCGCCCTGGTTGAACTTTAAGGCTTCTTGCTTGCCACGCTCATAACGGTAGTGAGCCAACCATGATCCTGTGCCTTGACCTGAGGGCTATTCATCCTGTGTGCACTGTGCACGGCAACTCTGTTCTCGATGTGCCAACGAGGGTCTTTCGCCATATTATGCTGTCATCCCGTATTACATGACTGTAGAATAATTCTTGCTGAGAGGATATAAGTATGGGGGACTCCAGGCAAGCCTCTCTCTCCCCCCTCTCAACCGACAATCCTTTCAGTCAGACATTGTCATTCATCCATCATGTCCTCTGGTTTGCAGTCAGCTCTGGAACTCCTGCAGTTGAATAATTATGCATCAGGTATGGCCACTATATCGTTCTCGTTGACGAATTTTACAGACAAATGCAGTTGTGGTAATCACTGCTGTTGTATATGACTATTGTGAGTGATTAGACTTGTCCACACTATCTGTGTCGGACTGAAATGAATATTCCAACCTTGTTATTGCAGTCCTCACCTTTTCAAGAGAGGTATCTTATTTTTTCTTCACATGTTGGGACTTGTTGTTGGCTGACAATATTTTAAGGTAGACTATGTTTGGGTAAGGAGGAAACCACCCTCGAGCAAGCACCAAGTCTCTTATAGTCTGATAGGGCAGATCCTGGACCTGGGTCTCCACAATGTTCATACTGGTCTGTATAGTGGCTTAGGGCACTTCATTCTGTGTATTTCAAACTGACAATTTTGTAGGTTCGCTATGTTGGTCTTTCCTGGGCTATGTAGGTCTATTGTTTGAGAAGGACACAACAGATTGTAGAACTAATGATGATATAATGCACAAGTTTTACAAGCCTCAGTGTGTTCCTAATCAGTTAAGCTAGAAGTTAGTTGTGCTAACCAAACACATTTCCAGATGGTTCTGTCTTTGTGCCTAGTTCTGTAAAGGTAAGTCTTTTTGTCTGATGAGTCTTGTTTATTACTGATAATAGTTGTCCTTTCCATAGATGTAAACATCTAAACTCTAACAGTCAGCTGAATTTCTGACAGTCTTATTTAGATGTAAGTATATTGTTTTATTATCTTTGCAACATTATAAGACATGAAATATTTGAAGGCACTGCATACTTTCTAATAAGTGCTTGGGCATCTCCAGTGTTTGCTGCTGCTGCCGATTGTAAGTGACTAATAACACAGTATGTCATTGGTCACATTTATTTGAATCATATTTTTGCATCACAGTAGTCATAATCTTGCGGGTGTATGCAATATGGAATCAGTCAAGAAGAATACTTTATGTTCTTTTGTGCATCTATGTGCCACGAGTCATTCTTGCCTTTGTTCTTAAAGGAATCTACTACAATCCCAACACATATCTGTCAGGTTTGTTTTGAGAATTCTCATATATTACTGCTATCTATTGCTAATTGCTACCCTTTCTTCCAGTCATGGCTATTCAAGTTGCTGACTCCACCATTTGCACTGGTTCACTCCACGAAGTGTCATTGACATCAATTCTCTTGTTTAGAATTCTACAAAATATTCTCAGTGTTGCATTGCTATGCTTTGTTGTTATCCAGGTTCTGAAGCAATCATTCGAGACATACAAAGCAACCAAGCAGTGGCGACCTAACAAGTATCTGCAACAACTCGTTACAGATGGAATCGTTTATTTCCTTGTGTATGTCTTCCTCTTTTATACTCTTTCCATTACCACTTACAAATATCGGGAGCTGACCACTTGGACTTCTGTTTCCCATTGCAGAAATGTGTTTTACAATGCTACTGCTTTGATTCAATTGGGGGAGATGGCGATCGGTAGCACTGCAGTGCTCTTCCTGAGCGTGCTTGCCTACATAACCATAGTCCCCATGTCCCCCCGGTTCATCATCAGCATTCGAGAGCTATATGATCGTGACCTCCGTGGTCGATGGAGTGGGATTGACTCTGGATTCGGGGTGTTGTCACAAGCCGCCGCCAGTGAAGATGCGGTCGTGTCCGCGATCGCGTTCGCAGATGTCAACCCGGGACAAGAAGAAGTTTAGGCGGTGGAGGGCGGTGAGGGCAACTCAGGGGGGATCAGACCCGAACTGTTGGGAGATGGTACGCAGAAGGTTTGAACAGCGGGAATATTAATGCCAGTGACGTAGAAGCTGGGGGAAGGATGGCTGTACGATACTTCGAGTTAACGGTGACTTGGATATTTATTTCGTCAATGCGTATGCCTTCGTCTGCTGGGTTCCGTATATATTGTTTTTCTGGAACGACTTTTTCTCTGGTGACGTGTGCACTCGGTTCTGTTAGTGTTAGACGGTCGCGAATTCAGATCATGAACATGTCCTAGTCTGGGAACCGGCCTGTCTGCGTGCGACAAGGAGAGTGGTAAGGCGACATCGGATATGAATGCGAACACGACATCGCGTACTCTGCTCCTCTCTGCACCATCGATTTTCATCAGCGTCAACATCTTCGATTGTGGAAGCACCCGACTGAGGACCACCAATCTGAAATATTATTACAGAACAAAAACGAAAAGATATGTAGCCAATGTAATGCCAGACAAACACACACAACCCAACCCAACGCTCACCGCTTCCCGTTCGCCTTGCCCTTGGCACCCTTTGCAGCAGCACCCCCCTTTTTCTTCTTCAATCTACCATCATCCGAATCGTCGGACTCTCCCCGCGCCTTGGCAGCATCCGCTCGCTTCGAATCCGCTGCAACGCAAAAACACGACCCTGTCAGTACCAACTCATGCCGCGCCAATACGCATAGATACGTACACTTGGCAGCCTTGCGTTCGAGTTCGTCCCAATCGTCTCCTTCGTTGCTCACATCGTCATACGATCTACTTCCCGATTCCTCACTGGCGTCCGACCTATCGTAATCGCTCTCCTCGGCGTTGCTCTCTTCAGAGACGAGGTCCTCTGGGTCTGCCTCGAATTCAGACTTGGTGTCGGATTCCTCCTCGGCATCGCTCTACAAGAAGCAAACAGGCGGTGAGCACGGGAAACGGCCCGCGCAACGAAATGGAAAAGCGTACCTCAGCACCACCTCCACCGAGGAAACTCCAGCCACCTTGCTGGAAGAAATCGTATGGACTCTCGTTGATCGTCTTCATGATGGGTCCCCAGTTCGAGTTGACAG
>JBBPMA010000261.1:0-32743 GCA_038090075.1 Xanthoconium purpureum | reverse complement strand
TCGGCAGCGTACTCTCCGCACCATTGCCTGACATGACGTTGAATCAAAATGGTACGCAGATGGTGTCGGAGGAACTGCAAGGGGTTGCTTAGCTGGGTATTAGTGCGAGCTAGAGCACTCACGCGCCGTATATATACAAGACATGGCCATAATCTCGATGACTCGATCGAAGAAGTGACGCCACGAAAAGCATGTCGTACGAGCTCCCAGCGCAAAACGGTGGGGCATACGCAGAAGGCGAGACATTCCACCTCAGACATGTGTGATGCCTAAACGCCACCCATCAGCAGAACCGTTAGCATGAATTCGTGGAATCTCCATAAGAGCAGAAAACCTGTGCTTGGGCGCAACGCCTGGATAACTTTGAACCACTATGAGTGAACTGCGGAACTTGAAATTGTCACGGTGTAGGCAAAGAACAACTGGATCCCCGCAAGGTACAAGTTACCTGGTAGCATTCCAGAGATCTGTCAAAGAAGGGACATGTCTTCAGATTCTAAGCTTGATAAACTGGTCTGGACTCTGTATATAGATCATCTGAAGCTTACCCCGAGAGACTGCTCCGCGGGAAGGCCACTGAAAGGCTACACTCACGCATTCTTCGTGGTGGGAATTGGAAGCCAGCAACGATGCAAACCTTGAAGCTACATGAGCTCCGAGAGGCTTCCACAGGCCAAGTCGAGAGTGAGGGGTATACTTAGTCCAAATCGGATGAGGATCGCCGAACATGTTCAACTTTGAACCGAGAGGTCATATAGCATCCGGTCGATGGCAGTGCCATGGCGTTGTCACCGCGGGTCCACGCTGATCATTGGAGTAATACAGCCCACTGGCAGCTATGCAATCGGCCCCTACATGGTGCTGTCGCCAACACCCAGAGCGTCGCTTGTCATTGTCAAGTGAAAGGGTGTACTTATACCATGCGGTAACCTTGTGCAGATGAGACGATAAAGGTCAGGTAAGACAGGGTGTAGGTCAAAAGTTGACCCGTGTTTCCATCAGGCTGTGGCTCGGCTTTCTAAAACGTTCGAGTCGAATTTGAACCCATCTTGACTTCTACGAAGTTTGGTGACATTATGCAGAAGTGTAACAAACGAAGCTTTACCAGATATGTACTAGTACTCTCTGCCAAGTTCCTTGACAGCGCTGATCCCTCAAGCCTGAGACAGTGAGGGTTACTGAGGGCGTAAACTTCGCTTGCAGGCGACGGCAGTGTCATACTCGCTTCCGATCCCAGGTACATTTTTAGCCCGCTTTTCATGAGGCTTCCATGTGCATGTGTCACTGTCTATCCGGCTCTTGGTGGGTTTGCCAACGGCTATCATAGATGCTGTTCGATGGCACACTGCACGGAGCTTCCAATTGCTAACCCTAGCTTTAGTCCATCGAGGTATAGACAACAAACCTTATCCATGCCATACCACGGCGCCATTAGCCTTGCCAGTGGCTTATATATACTGATAGGACGTCCCAGTCGTCTTTCCGCCGATGCCGTACTGCGCGCTGTCACAGGACATGCGGCCTTCAACTTCGACATGGCATCCAGCCGGTTGAAAACGAGGGACGCCAGTGTTTCCACACCACTAATCAAACGTCTGACTCAACGTTCGGACCTGTGAGAGATGTGGATAAGATGACAGATGCATTCATTCCTGGACTACGGCTACATTCGATTGACAAGGAAATGAAATGAACCAGACGAGACGAAAAACGAAAGTGTGGGCGTGTGCATGCCTGTGCGCGACGCATGTCTACTAGTAAGCTACAGCAATGACCGTATGTATGTGTGTGTGCGTATGGATATCGTCATGTAGAATGAGCGTGACATGCAATGAAATGATTGTGTACAATATTAGGAATAACATACCCGAGTAAGAACTCGAGCTACGAGTGGGAAAAAAGAATGACGAAAAAGGAGGGTGATTAGTATGAATGTCGAAAAGTGTACGGTATATCACAAGAGAGTTTATGGAGCGCGTCAAGCATGTAGTCCAAAGCTAGGTCCAAGTCGTCAAATCATTAATGGACATCATGCGGTGCGCAAGAACATTGCCACGGGAATGGGCTTCCTCTTCAACCCAATAGGTGATCCATCATGGCTCTCGCGTTCGGACGAGCTTGTCCCTGCGCTCGATGTCGACGACCGGGAACTCTGTCGAACGTGTTTGCCCGAAGCGCTGGGCGGCGATGACGTCTTGGGGTTATGCTTGTTCTTTGGGAGCTTTGAGGGTGTGGAACGTGGTGGGCTTTTTTGGGGAGGGAGGGGGACTCCACGCCTTCGAGAGCCAAAGACACTCCTGAGAGGCGAGAAAAGTGCGATCGTCCGTGGTGGCTCGACGGCAATGGAGCCAAGCGTACTGGTCGACCAACGGCTGCGCAAGCGCTCTTCGGAGGTCGGTGAGCTTGGGAAAGAGAATGGAGAGAAAGGATCATTTGAAAAGGCTGAAGACGCAAAGGATGAGGCCGAATCGACGGAAGACCGCGAGACATCCGAGTCCGTGCTCGAACGCGGGAGTATTACTTCCCCATGCATTCCAGCAAAGGTGGTTTCTGGAATTGCAGGAGGAAGTGGACTGGCGGTGGCAGAAAGCGTGTATGTCAAAGAAGGCTGAGAGTAAATGCTTTCGGCCGCCTCAGCATCGGGGGCCTCTTCGGCAATGATAGGTTCGCGAGGTGTAACATCCAGGTTCTCCTCGAGGAAAACGCAATCCTCAACATCAAGGGGAACTGACATTCGGGGTAGTGGACGAGATACCGCTGGCAGTGGCGAGGGATGGGATGAGATGTTGCGCTTTCGACGGACGATCGACTTTTGAGCGGTTATCTGCACTAGAGGCAAAGTTGCGATTGGAGGGAAAGAAGAGGCGGGGGGAGTGGCAGGAGGGAGAAGGGGGAGAGGTTTCGAGTGCCTACTACGACCCCGAGTTTCCGCCTCAGGCACCTCGATGACAGCAGGCGAAACCTCAGGAATGAGAATAAGGGAGTCTCGACGTGCCGGACAAGTCGGAGAAGGCATAGCAGGGAAGAGGGAGATGAAATCCTCGAATTCGTGGGCGTAGAAATCTTGCTCGGCTTCTTCAGCAGCTTCCGTCCTTGCCTTTGCCTCAGCCGCAGGAAGAGCAATGATCTTCTCTTCATTTTCGAGGTAGTTGTGGATGTCTTCGTCTTCTTGGCAGATCAGGGAAGGTGCCTTGGTGATACAAAGAGGACGAATAGAGAGGTGCTGGGGCTGAAAACGAGGTGTGTGGGGCACAGGGTGGTATCCATCCTCGTCGTCTGATGTTCCAGGGGTGGTGGGTACGTCGCTTGAAGCACCGTCGGAAGTTGAAGAGGAAGCGGAAAGAGCAGGAGAGCGAGGTACATCACCGCCGAACATGAGGAGCGCATCATCGATTGAAAAGGCGTAGGCGGAAAGGGTAATACGAGAAGACACCAACTCTGCCTGACGCGGAGTGGATTGCATTGGACGCGCTGTTGCTGGCGAACGGGTGGCGTCGATGTCGAGCTCATTCTCTGACAACTCGGGGATAATTTGGAGTGGCGGAGGTCGAGTTTTTGGACGAGGGACGATAGAAGAGCGAGATGGACATACAATGTCCGTATCTGAAGATGTTGCGTTCTTTCGAGTACGTGTTCGAGCAGAGCGCTTGAGTGAAGCGCGAGAGAAGACTGTAAGACGTGTGAGGCTTTCGATGAGAGTGGGAATAGAATATAACATACTCATTTCGAATCGTGTTGTATGGTGTCGACCAACGATGAGATAGACTTGGTGTGTGCAGGAGGGAAGAAGCAAAGCGCAGTGCAGTGCCCGGCTGTGGTGTAAATAGGCTGCGTCACTGTCGAGCCGACAATAGGGCGACTGAGGTGGTTATAAGCCAGGGCCATTGTCCTGCTCCGCTCGCTTTTTGTCGGCCAAATCCCATTGTCCTTGTCTCTTTTTTGTCTAACAACGCTTGCCTTCTTTAGACGATCCTTTCACAGTCGCGGACTCGGAAATTTATTGTTTCACCTTATTAGGTAAAATAATCACCGGCTTTCGCCGCACGGTCCGGCTCGAAACACCGCAAGCAAATATTTGCGCCCGACAAAACTACCGTGGGAGTCGGGGATTCCTGGGCTTTCCGACCAATCCCCGCCGTACACCAAACATTCCTTACTTGGAGAAGATTTGAGACGAGTTCTCTCGCAGATACAAGCGTTCAAAACCCAGGTGAGGGTGGTAGACAAATCCGTTGAGCTAGAGACATGTATCTTCAGCTACGTGTCAGACCCTTGCTTTCATTTGTTCGAGTGTCATCTTAGTCGCTGACTCCCTACCCAACATTTTGATCCAGACGTCCTTCACAATTTCCTTTTTCTGTCCCTCCAATCAACACATAGTACGTGGACGCAAAGGCTCAATTTCGCTTACCGCATCCCAGGTCTTTTTGGCCACCGGTCTTGCTGTAACAGCACTCATGTACGTCACGAATTTAGCATATTTGGGATCCTTGAGCGACTCGCCAAACTTTGGGCCATTACCTGCCCGAAACTTTCCAATGTCGTTGTCAATGCTGAGCTGCAATCGGCAGACGAAAGGCGTGATACAGGCATCTGCGATCGTATAGCTGTCCCCGACAGCATATTTTCCGGAATCGGAAAGCAATTCCTGGAGCAATTCTATTGCGTTAAGATGGTTCTCCGCAGCCTGTGGTTCGCCATCCATGACCCATGTCAAGTATGCAGGCAGATACTTCCTCGTGAATGTTTCTATGACGAATCGGACTTTGGCGCGTTGCACGGGGTCGGCAGGGATCAAATTAGCCTCTGGGTAAGCTTCAGCGAGGAAATCAAGGATCACGTTCGACTCTGCAAGTTTGAAGGATAACGGGGACGGTTCCTCTGGTGTCACGTCAGGACCTCCATAGGCGATTGCTGGCACCTGTTTCGGTGGTGTCAGCGATACTGCTCTCCGAGTGCTGCCACGACCGCATCATACCCTACCGACGGGGTTGATCTGTTCGGCGAAGAATGCAGGCTTGTCGTATAGGTTGACTGAGTGGTACTTATAAGGGATTCCACCCTCCTTGAGCGCAAGTTCGACCTGGGAGCCCATCAGACACCTTGAACATAATGGCCTAGGCAACTATACCCTCTCGGAAAAGGGCGAGCACTGTATGCCACAGATCAGCACTTCCAGGGCTTTGATGAGGACCCGGGGACACCTACCACGTATCCGTAGAGTGTAAGTCGAGCCTGAACCATGAATGTTCCAGTGTTGGTGACACAAGGCGTTATTCCAGTGGCCTTTATCAATCTCCTGCCATGTTTCATGTCTCATGTGGCTGAGTTCCCGTCGCTTCAACGTCGCTAGAGTTCACCACAGTATGTGGTGTTGTGAAAACATGGTGTCACACTCAAGTACCGTTGTCATGCTTACCACGTGTGATTAGCTGTTCGACAGGAACGTTCGGTGGATGGAAGACCTTATGTATGACAGGTTTAAGAATCATGCTGCAACCTGACACTCCCTTGCTGACCTCAGTCCACCAAGCTCTCAAGGACCAGGCATGATTGCTGTTGCATTCCCTGAACCGTCGCGGTGCTAGAATGACAAATAGTCACCACACGTAGGACTCCTGCAGTGCAATCACTAGCTTGGGCTTTACTCGACGTCCCTCCCCCACGATCCTTCGAAAGAGTGGTAGCCAAATCCATGAACTAAACTCTGCCAAAATCTATAGCTTACATATTCCTTGGCCCTCGCGTCATGCCCGTGCTTGTATTTGCTCGGGCGTCAGTTTGACCGTCGACTCCCTACCCAACAGTTGGATCCAAACTTCCTTCACGGCTTCCTTTTTCTGTCCCTAATCAATACACGGTACGTAGGCATCGCAAGTTCAACTCAGCTTACCGCATCCCAGTTCTCCTTGGCCACTGGTCTCGCTGTAGCAGCATTCGAGTACTTTATGAATTTGGCGTACTTGGGATCCTTGAGCGACTCGCCAAACTTTGGGCCATTCCCCACCGGGAACTTTCCAATGTCATAGTCGATGCTGAGTTGTAACCGATGGATGAGAGGGGTGATACAAGCGTCTGCGATCGTGAAGCTGTCCCCGACGGCGTATTCTCCCGAGTCAGAAAGCAATCCCTGGAGCGATTCAATCGCCTTGAGATAATTTTCCGCGGCCTGTGGTTCGTTGTCCATAATCCACGCCATATACGCAGGGGTATACTTCCTCGCGACCGTTTCAGTGAAGAACCGAACTTTGGCGCGTCCTACGGGATTAGCAGGCATTAAGTTAGCCTCTGGGTAAGCATCGGCGACGAATTCAAGGATAACGCTCGATTCTGCAAGCTTGAAGGATAATGGTGAAGGTTCGTCCGGTGGCACTTCGGGACCTCCGTGGGTGATTGCTGGCACCTATCTCGGTGATGTCAGTGCCTGTCGAGCAGTGCCGCGAGAGTCGCCGCACACCTTGCCGGTAGGGTTGATCTGTTCCTCGAAGAATGCAGGCTTTTTGTAGAGGTTGACCGAGTAGTATTTGTAAGGGATACTACCCTCCTTGAGCGCAAGTTCGACCTGGGTACCTGTATCAGATACCTCGAACATCGATCGCATGAACAACTATACCCTCTCAGTAAAGGGTGATGACTGTGTACCACAGGATCAGCACTGCGTCCCCAACGTTGACGTAGGTGTGGGACACCTACCACGTATCCGTACAATGTAAGTTGAGAAGCCATGGATGTCTCGTGTTGGCAACAGCGGGCGGCATCGTTTCGATTCACCTTACAAATCTCTTGCAACTGCCACGTCAGTGATTTCTCACCACCTGCTGTTAGAGCTCGCTAGAGTTGATCCCGCTCAATCAATCAATCTGATTCGGCGGTTCTTCGAATTAGGCGAGGTGTGACAAGCGCGAGGTAGTCGTGAGAGATCACGGGAGTGGGCCACTCCCCGAGCTAGAGGTGGACCGGTGTACTCCTTGACTTAGCATCCTGCCCTTGAACTCGTCGATAGAGAATGGCAGCAAGAGGCCGATGTAGTCCGGGGGTGGAATAACGACACGATGCATACAATTGTAGATACTCGACAAAACGAGATCTGTAATACCAGGAAAACTCGGACAAGTACATAATATCGTACATACACACTGGACACATTCACATCTGCTAGCAAACCGACGAGAGAAAGAGAGCCTTCTTTATTTTTTATGCCTTTTCTTGCTTTTTCACAGAACAAAATACCAGTCATTGTCGTTGACGGTGGACTCTTGCCATCCATGTTGGTACCTGTAACGAATCGGAAAGTAAGTTTGTGACGAACGTCCGTTAGGATGAACCGAGGAACTCACCTAGAGTGCTTTCCATTCAACCTCACTCGCGAATGCTCCATGAGTTTCATGTCGTTCAAACTTGATGGGTGCAGAAGAGTCCGTAGGCTTGAGCGTAATAACATGCGAATGGAGCGTCAACTTGGGCGTCTTAGCCTCATCCAAAGGCGTATGGTGAGCAGGAACATGTGGATCCGCAGCGGCAAGTTTGCTCCCGTCAGGCTTCACCAGTCTCGCTCCGAAGCTCCCGTGGATGAGAGTAGCGATATGGTCCAACTCGGTGATCGCAGCACGGCGATCAGGATGTAGTTGACCGAGCAAGTGGAGGATGAGACGAGGGTCGAGAGGCATGTAACCACGGACGCGACTTCCTGCGGCCCGTCGATCTTTGCAGGCAGCGCACCTTTCGGGATCCGCACGTCCGAGAACAGAGATGTTGTTAACGACATGGACGTCTGCCTGGTGATGGTCCTTTTGGAGCATGTAAAGCTCGAGACGGTACGATCCGGGGAACGCAAACTCCGGGAGTTCTCCGACAAGGGAGAACTGACGGAGTTGCGTAGCGTGGTTGTCCTCTTTCATGAGGAGGTTGGTGTGCACGGGCATTGCACGAGCTAGGTTACGATGTGCTTGGATGATGGCGGGCATCTCCGGGCTCCATTCGTTGTGGAGAATCTTTTGGTATTGCTGCCGGAGAGACAGATTGTTCACATCATAGGGCACATCCACCTTGACCTCTGTACCCGTGCTAGGGTCTTTGACAGCAGGGTATGTGTAGTCTATTTAACCGGACGTTCATCGCAGGGTCATCTTGAAAGAAAAACGATTTACATTTGTTTACAGGACTGGTACTCAGCAGGCCACGTGTGTCGTCCGAGGTCCAATAATTTGAAGCATTGTTGCGGAAAGGGGAGAGTGAGGTGGCATGGTCCAGTGAGGAACCTGCATCCAGATAAAAGGATCCACTGTCTGTCACTGGAAGACGTGGTGAGCGATGAATTAAAACATATATGTGATGGGAAATACATACCGAATGGGACGGTCTGTCCTGTCTGACTTGACTGCCAACCGCTTCCGATCCAGTACTCTGGATAGAGGTACTCCCAGAAAGCATAGAGGCGATCAACGTTGCAGTGATGCAAAAAGAAAATTGGATCAAATCCTGCAAACACTTCATTGACAACACTTTTCGCTAACGCGGAATTGAGCTTACCAGCGTATTCGTTAAAAGACTGCGATCAATTAGCATACATATCCCCAAGTAGAAAGGCGATCGTAAAATGCGTACCATATCACCATTACCGCCAACATCGAGATGGACCATGTTGTGAGGTTCCTCGATCGAAGCTAGATGAGATGTCGGTGTTAAAACAAGTACTCAGGGATAATGTTATGAGCGTACGTGGCATTACGGACATCGTGGGTTCAACCCCGTCGGACTGTGCAGCGACGTTCGAGAAATATCCCCACCTACAACGTGTTACCTGTGAGCCATGTTTAAGATGATGACCGACTTACATGTTCCCACCGTATGAAGGGTCCTGGAGCGTCAGATCGTATGTAAACAATGCAGCAAGCTTTCCTCTAAGCCAGCTAACAGGTTGGAGTTGGATTTGATCACCGCCCAAGTTTAGGGTAGTCCCAGTCGAAAACGCCCTGAAAATATCACCTTGGCGCGAGATGTAAATAACATCCGGGGATATGGCTTACTTGAGTGCTTGATCATACATCTCCTCCGACGGCTTCACGTTTCTATTAGGCCAGCGATAGGTCCGGTCCCAGTCATTCACATATTCAATACCAGACACGACACCGGGTTTCAGAGTAAAGCTATAGTGGTTCAAGGGATTGTCGACCTCAGTAGATGAACCATCGGGATTGATAATCGTAACTTTGGGTTGTTGACAAATCTGCGGGATGCCTTCGTTGGCGGTTTCCAGCCTGGTCCAGTCCCAGAATCTAGAGAAAAATGTCAGGGTTGATGTGAATACATCCAATCATTACTTACGGGAAACGAAGTTCCTTCGCAGCTTGCAGCCATTTTTGATCATTGATTCCGGAGGCGATCGCGACCGCTTCAGTGACTACAGCTTGCTACTCGAGGTGTGTTCAATCGAGCAGATGATGATCAGAATGCAAGACTCACCTCGACCAACAAAACCAAAACACGGTGCCAGGTCGGGAACAGTGCCGCTGTCTGAGGTGTTAGCAATACTCGAGAAGATAGGGATGATGCACAGACAGGCGTGGTAACAGTAGCCTTTGTATACGAATTTCGTCAGCATCGACAGATTCTTGGAGGAAAGGTGAGACGATTACCCTCCCACTGTGCATTTTGGTCAGGTTGCTGTGACCCGTCTGGATCTCCACTGAAAGCAAGTTGGTTATACAATGACAAGTGTACGTACATATATCATCTTACCTCCATGGGGTGTAGGGTAGTCCATGAATTCCCCCTGAGGAAGAGGTGAGTCATGATCAACGTTACATTAGAGTGTGTTTACCCATCTGCCACCAGCTGTTAGGGTTATTGATGTAGTCAGGACTCTGTGGGTTTTGAGTGTTCCTCATGTTGACGATGTTATTCATAGCCTGAATGAATAGAGAAAACTGAATGGGGTTCTTCTGGAGATCACGAAGCTCCAGACGGGGCTGGACACCTGCGTCTCCAACACCAGCAATAGGATAGGGTTGTGCCATAGTCAGAGTGGACAGACAGTGTAGAAAGGCAAGTTCAAAGGGGGGAGTGGCCTGTTCTAGACGAGAACGTCGTCGAGCTTTTATCTCATCCAGCCATTCTGTTTCCACGCTCATCCACCCACCGCCTGACCAGGGTCCTTTCCAATGCCGCCCACGGCTTTCATCCTTTGCTCCGCGCGCGCCACAACGATCGCCAACCGGGGTCATGTTTGTTACCGCGAATGTCCGAATTAGCAAAGTTAGCTGGTATTTGTCTGATGAATGAATCGATGGTGGTTGGATCGGGACGAAGACCTGCGCCCTCCTAATCAGCGATGATTAGTTGAACGGCTAACTGAGTCAACCTATGATTATTGAGTTCTCTCACCTCCAACGACCGCTAAGCCTCTTATACCATCCCAATCCACCACGCCGAGAGGATGCGAGTTTGAACCCGAATGGACAAGGAGAAAAATACTCTTGAGGGACGCCTTACTCCGACCGTCACTGCCATGGGCACGGGGATGTCCCATCGGTGACATTTCATCTCCGTGTTGAGCAATCGGAAGGGTTGAAACCACCTAATCTGCGCGAAACCGGCAAGACGCGGGATAATCCAAGTGACCGTCAGAGCTGTGGCGAATCAATCATACCTTCGTTTCAGGGTATTATTATGTACTTAAGAAATGGATGATTGGGCAGCCTGCCGCGCCCGCCCGTCAAACTAAAGGTTATTGTTTCAAGCTGACGGATTTGGTTTCCTAAGAAGACGTTTGAGACTTCAATTGGTTACAAAGGAACAAAAGAGAGGAGCGGATCGGAAAACACCTGGACGTAGTTTTAGTCCTGGTCTTCTACCGTCCCCAGGCCCCTTCCCCTCCGCTCTCCAATCCTCCGCTCTTGGCGGAGGCGTCCATAAGTATCTTCCGGACCACTTAGCAGGGACTGATCATTTGTTCACGCACTTATGGATGGACGAGAACAGCTTTTCAAGGGGTTCTGCGCCATGAGTTTAAGTTTCAGCGCGGTTGATGGTGGCGTAGCCCGTGAAAGGTTGCCTTTTTCGTGATTCAGAATCAGCGTTGACTTCAAGTTATTACTTACCTGAAGTGAGTCGGAAAAGCATTAGACTTCCGATCCATGTGACCCATCTGTTTATCGCGTTCGGCCGTCCGTCATGAGCAAAAATGCCGCGGTCTAGGCCGAGAACACGTCGCCTGGCCTGCTCGGGCAGCTCGGAACTTCAGACCGCAGCACCTGGTCAACGGAGTTGGCATGTTCACCGTGACACGATGCGTCGACACAACACCCCGACTGCTATCTTTCCACAGCGAACCCTAGTAGATCTGACCGATGTTCAGGGATTCAGGACTATATCATTGTCACCAAGCAACAACGCCCCCTCCCACTCCCGAGTGCACAGCAAACGCTATGTTGCCTCGATGGAACAAGTCCAGTCATGGGACTAGGTACCTCGAGGTACAGTACCTCAATATTCAGCCACATCTCCCCTTAAAATTTTCCACATCCCCTGATCCCCATTCGTCGGCGGGTGAGGCGACACGAAATCCAACATGTGCCAGGTCTTCCACCCGCTCTTGGCCCAATCTTCGAAAACCGCTATGCCATGCTCAGTTCCGGGGATGAATCCATGCGTAAAGCAAGGATCACAGTATCACAGTTTGAGTCTGAGAGTAACGACGGCGTTATGCTGGCAAGAAATCCTTGTCATGTTGTACTCTTAATTGATTCTTGAAGGTGCTGTCAGGTGTCCTCAGCGAAATCACCTTTGTCATACGTTATTGTACATACCTACCCCGCTAGCATAAAGGAAGTCATTTATCGATCCCATGCCGGTTGGCAACGATACAAAGATACCGATACGAAGTCTTCCTGAAGACAAATGTCATCGCCAACAGGAATCCCTTCGTAGATCGTCCATCATGCGTGCGAATTTTCATATGGCGGCATCAGGACGAACTGGCGTTCCGGACAACGCATTCCATCCCCGAAGTGTCAATCTCAGATGGGGGCATTTTCATCAACATATGTAATTCTGTGAATAATGTTATTTTGTCGGAAAGCTATGTCAAATCATAAATGATATTTATTAGTAGTGAGAGAACAAGACAAGAGATTGAACGAACTTGATATTTCACAACCCGTCCAGACGTGCACGGCACGACGAAAAGCAACGTCTCTTCAGGCAAACCTGCTACATCACATGGACGTGAATACAAATCATTGACCCGATGACCGTGAAACATACCAATCGTGTTCTCATAAACGATCTTGTACGCTTGAAGACCCATCTTGTTCTTCTCTTTGTTCTTCCCCTTTTCCGTCCGCTTCATCGTATCATGTTGGAACAACTTCATTAGGTTATTCCGGACGATTTCCCATATGACCATTCCTACGAAACATACAAATCTCGGTCGATGGCGCGTGACTTTATTCAGAAATGCAGGCACCGACGCTACCATTTCAGCTCGGCTGAGTTCGCATGCCTATGGAATCGTAAGCCGCATATCCGATCGCGCATTCCGACACGGAACCAAACCTGGGTTGATGGTCGATCAACTAAATTAGTCTGGAGGGTGTTTATGAACTTGAGTTTACGAAATCAGAGCATCCATGACCGACTCACCAATCCGATATTGAATTTTTCCGGTAGAGAAAAGTCCTCGGAGGGTGGTATCAAGGTAGTAGTCAATCCTGGGTGCGGACCTCGTGCGTCAAAGTGGATTCGAAGGTTGCATCAATCGGTACTACCTGAGCGGTATAAGCAGCGCCAGAAATGGTTAGTTGGGTTCGCAAAATGATGTCCAGTTTCTGCAGACATGCGTCCTGGACTGTAATGCGCGCGTATAGCCTCTTAGCACGCCTGCATTGGGCGTAGGTGAACTCACTTGATTCCGCAAAACACCACTATTATCCAAACTTGAGCTGAGAGCGTAAACCAGATTGAAAGAACGACGTACCGTCGAGGCCGGGGTGTAGATAGTCCTGCAACGGATGAAAATGCGTGTATACGTCGTCATTCTTGTTTTGCTTCGATTTCTTGGCGAAGCGGAGCGAGCTCCCGCCGGGATGACTCTCGAATACTTGTCGCTCTCTCCTTCTCTTCCTCACAGGATTCAAGTTTAGCTCTTGATCCGATTGACTCGTCGCCAACACTACTGTCTCGCTTTCAACCCTAGACACCGCAGGAGTCGTTTTAAGTTGCGGTTCAGGTAGGAAAATCTGGATCGTTTGTCGGAATGAACCATTCATTTTGCATAAGTACGGGTTGACAACCTTCTTGATTCGTGGCGGAGTATCGTAACTTGCACGGAAAATAAGAGCGAAACAAATGTTAGTGTGGCCAAATAAATGCAAATTTATACCTCAGTGGCACCGCCGCGCCGCCCTGCCACTGAGTAATAGCAGTGGGCTGTGGAGCTCTCAGTGCTAGCACTCAGCTTTGATCACTAGTATAGGATACATCACAGGTGGCGACGTTGGCTTGTTGCCTCGTTACCATCTCAGATGAACCCGAGACAAAAATCCGAGACAGTGACTACCGTCTTGCTATCGCAGGAAGAAAAGGCACCTCCGTTGGCGTTGTATCATGCGGTTCGAGGAGGTGATGATTTGTGGTACACAACCCTTACCCTACGCCAAGAAGGTACTTGTAGTCCAGCTTCTTGGTCTATCGATGTTTGAGGTTTTGCAGCTCACCCCAGATTCATAGAGTATGCGTTGCAGCGGGATCAGTGGCCAAGGAAACTGGGATACGGTGAGCAGAATTGAGCGTCTGTGATAAATCCACATTTGTGTTGATGGAAGAAAAAGGAAATTTTGGACTAGAGCGGTCATAATTGACTATCATGCTCCTTCTCTTGAAACGGGGCTCGTGTAGTTGTCTCTCTTCCTCGTAGACGACATTTAGGACACTATAAATGTAAGTTTTGAGCATAAAAATGTTAGTTCTCATGTGACCGCGTTGCAGAATGGCCTTCTATTCCGCGAAGTCGGGGCATCGCTGGACGCACACCGACCTCGCAGCCTACAACATCAGAGTCGTCTTCCAAGACGCTGACACCTTCGATGGTCCCCTTCCCCAGCCCACCGTCCGCCCCGATGTCCCGACGACAAACCACGACCGAGGCCGGCCAGGACCATTACTTACGCACCGTCCTCCACTTTACCGAGCAAGCCGCGTCAATCGTGCCCAACGAGGCATTTCCCCTCGTCGACTTCGTCTGGGACCTCTTCCAGCTCATAGAGTACGAAAAAACCATACTCGCTCGCCCAGACGAGAAAGGATTTTCAGTTCACCATCTGTAGCCAAGTGAAGCACGTCAAGACGGACGTTTGCATCGTCGACGACACCACAGGGCGCATCTTCCTGCTCGTACAGGGTGACAAACGACTGCGTCTGCTTGACAAATCGGATGCAGAACCTTGGCTTGTTGCCCCAGCCATCGCCGCCTTTTCAGTAGACAACTCCATCCGTGTTCGCACCGAGTTGCCTGCGCTCGAGGAAGAGGTGATAGTGGGCATTGCGATGAAAGGTACCTTACCCACTTTCTACAAGATCCGCGTGACGACCGCCCCCGCTTACGCTGTTGAGGAGGGACAATATCCCCCTCAGGAGACTGTTGTCTATGCTCATCATCCCGAGTTGCCACGACCGCAACAGTTCAACGAAGGGTGGAGCCGTTGGACAATAGGCGCATCGTACTTTCGTGCTTTGAAGCTTTTAAGCAGTTCATCCAGTGACTCGGAACCAAGCAATACTCCCTCACTACTGCATGCCCTGCATAGTTTCTCATAAATTTCGAGTCCCACTCTTCAACTGTACTTGGACTTGTACAATTGTAATGAAAGACGAACCAAATCATACAACTGGGTTTGTACTTACACCATTTAGGTCTGCCACAAACCTCAGTACTTCAATTAGAGTAAACAGACAAATCTTCGAGTTTAGTTGTAGTTTACATCTTGGGTAACATTTAGACCCGCACTCAATCATGCAAACCCCGTTGTGCCATCGTACAGTTAGTCATTCAGGGCTTCATAAGACAAGCGACTAGGGACGAGAACTTGATATTACTAACATCTAAACATTGACAACAGGCAGCAATACTATAAGGACGGTCCATACTGTGTACTGTGCAAGAGGGAATGTATCGTGCACAACAAAGAGATCCCAGGTAACCAAAAACGAATCCACGCCTTCAAATTCAAGACGCAAATATACGGACCCACCGCTCATGTTCGTCATGATGCAGCGACCACGGCAACGTTGGCACCGACATCACGATCAGCCATGTCCACCTCGGCGCTCGCACCTGCGCTCTGCTTGGCATTGGGCGCAAGCTCCAGCTCCGCCTCTGCACCCGCAACCCCGCCCGTACCTGGACTTACTTTCTCCTCCGCCGCCACCTCCGCCGCCTCAGTACTCCTCTCTATCATTCCCTTCGACCACTCCCCCGCCTCCACCTCCTTCGCCCACACTTTCTGCCTCTCTCTCAGCTTTCTCTTCCTCTCCCGCATCATCTCCTTATCGTCCTCACTCAATACATGCAGCAAGAAGTCTTCCGTGCACGGGACGTAGAACAAGCGATACGTACGCACACATACACGAATCTCGAGCGAACCACGTGCAAGCACCTCGGGCGTAGTTGCCGTCACAGCTGGTGGCACGTTCCTATTGGCAGGCAAGTGAGTAGGACCAAGCGAAACTAGACTTGGACTGGGACGTACCTTTTCAAAAACGGTCGCCGGAGTCTGGATATGGGAAGACCCTGCGCCGAATCGCCCTGAAAAGCCCCCGTCTACCTACCCGCACAACGACAGAACCAACGGAAACACTCACGGAAACGTACGCGTCGATGTACGACTGCCATCGTTCAGCCAGAATCTCTGCGTCGTAAGCCTTCGAGTCGTCTTTCGCCAACAACTGTATTGTCATTGTCTTCGAGTTCTGTATCTACTCTCCTTTTCAGTACGTTAACTAGACAACGGTATGCGGGGATGACGTACCCAATCAATTCGGTAGATGTTTTCCTCCGGACCCATGATATTCTCCGCCAATCGGCGGCTGTTGATCTGATCCTGCATCGTGGGCAACTCCAGGGCTCGGTCTCGTCTCAACAGTTCAAGTAGGTCGTGACACCGTGCATCTGATAGCACGAGTTGCACCTGTTTGATGAACGCACCAAGCACCTTATCGACCGTGAATATACGGTATGCATCCTAGGTCCCACAATTGAGCTGACGTGGAATCGGGATGGAAAACGGAGACAGACCTTGTATCCGAACATGAACCGCATCTGCTCCTCAAACGCATGTTGATCGATCTCGTTATCAAACAATCGTTCGCAAGACTCAAGCATGAGATCGTAATAGTGCTCTGCGTGTGAGACCCTTTCGTCCATTTGGGCGAGCTGGGGTATTGTGGGCGCCTTGGAAGCGGTGGCGGTGCCAGTACTTTTAGAGGGTTGGTTTGCCATCGACGCCGCGAGGTTCTTGAAAAATAAGAAACGGGAATACAACACCTGATGGACCCGATTCATCAGTTCCCTAGCAACACGACGTGATCGACTTACCTCGAGTAATCTCAATAACACATAATATATATTGTTACAGAAAAAGACGTGTTTTCGCGACGCAGGCCTTGATGGCTGGGCACCTTCACCTTCACCTTTCACTTCTTCTACGCCATCAACTTGCATCGCGTCGAGAGGAGTTGGTGATACAGCTCGAGAAGGAGCAGGTGAGGTTCCGTCTTGGGCGCGCGTCTTCCGGCTAGTTGACTTGGCTTGTTCGCTCTTCAGTAACTTCTTTCTCAAATCACCACCTGAAGAGGCGCCGCCCGGCTTACGGCCTCGGTTACCTCCCGTACGTGATGAGCTCCCGCTGACGGCACTCGCTGTCTCAACATCGTCAGCAATGCTGCTCGCATCGTCGCCACCTTCCCCATCGACCACCTCCTGCACAACGAACGCGCGATTGAACGCCTCGTGGTCGAGGACGAAGAAGAGGGGAACAAAGCTCCTCAGGAACGCCTCGACTCGCTTGCGGTCAGCGCCATTAATCTGGCCTTGCGTCCGATCTAACAGCGACAACGTCATCTTGGTGACATCTTGCAGCACGCCGACATCTTCCACGTCATACGCCAGCTGATGCCTTGGTCGCGTGCGTGTAAACAGCGGGTCAATGTAAGATGCCCGCTTGTCCATTTGCTCATCCCGCACTGCCTCGATCTGCGAGATGAACGCACGCGCGGAGATGGCTTTCTTGTCCGTTGTCTTGAAGTTGATGGCTTGGTGGTCGAGCGACTTGTGGTAGTTTCGTGCGTCGACCTCGCGCCAGATCTTGTTCCATTCTCTCTGCGCCCGTTTCCACTCTTCCTCTTTCTCCTTGAGACGCATGAGTACGACGGGAATGGCGACCGCTGGAGTGTCCTGCATCGCTTGAAGAACGTCCAAACCTGCCTCTCGACCGTAGATCTTCTTGATGATGCGTTGGTGTATGCTTTTTCCAGATCCGCCCAAGTTGGGCTTGAGCTTGAACACGGCGCGCTCTTCGGGCGAGAGTTGGGCAATCTTGTTGTTGATTGGTTCGAGCATCCCAATCGTCCGTGCGACCGCTTCGATGTGAAAATCGTATTCATGCCGCTCTTCTTCCGAACGATGGAGGGCTTCCTCATAGACATTCTTCTTGTGAGCGATAAATCCCGAGTCTTCGCTCGACCATGTGGGGTGAGAGATCCACTCATCGTTCAGGACCGACTTGCACATCTCGTCGCGCCCAGAGCAGGTTACCTGAGCTTCCTGTATACACGAGCCACAATGGTCAGCGATCTCGTTTGCCACAAAGGATGTGTACGTACAGTAGAGGGCATGCGCCTGTAGCTGCCCAGCTGCAATCCGGTATTGATGCGACCCGGTCTCAGAGGCATGTTGGGTGCACTCTGACCCTGTGCACGTGCCCACGATTGCTGCTGCTGCTGCTCCTCCAACAACCATCTCTCTCTCTCTCTTCTATCGTCCCAGCCAAGAATCTCTCTAAACTGACGCATAAGCTCGCCATCTCCGAGGAAATTCCGTGCCTCCCGGACGAGGCGGGCCGTATCAATCAGCTCTTGAGTGAACAGGTTAACCAAGCGCAAGAACTCATTGAATACGTCGCGATTGTTGATCGCGCGTTTAACCCGATCAAAGAAGTGCGTTTCGTCGAGGTTGGGGATTGTGATAGCGGGACCAGCGAACTGTTGTTGTGCTTGTTGCAGTTGCACCTGACGAAATCCTGGAGATGAGACTCGCTCTACGCCGTTGGCAGTACCGTTGATCAAGTTGGCCTGTTTGGGGCGTTTAGTGTCAGAACCTATGGGCTGAACGTCGACATACACGCTGAGAAGCAGTCTTGGGTGCTATCTCTCTCTCACGCTCGCGTTCATTAAGTTTTCGCTTTCGTTTCTGGGGGACACTGGCTGCTTCCGCGGCAGCAGCGAGGGACACCTCGGGTCTGCGCCGCGTTGATCTGTCCAAAGGAGTGTTGGATCTCGTGCGCCTGGCTTCCGTAGGGGCGGAAAGGAGACTATCTTCCATGTCGTCGAAGACTGCTTGACTCTTCTCTGGCATGAATATTCGAAAATCAGAACGCAAATCTGGATCATCTTTGAAGAGTCGAGCAATTTCGGCGGACACTTCCCTCTGTATCAAAACAAAGTAAGCTCTAAGCAGCATACATACGCGCAAAAGTGGACTTGCCTCGTCGACAGCCTCAGCCTGGTGGTGATACCTCCCCAGAATCTCTAAGAAACGACGATATGTCGCCTCGTCGCATCTCTGTTTGATCTTCTGCACATATTGCACGGCGGGCTCGATGGACACACTATCCAAGCCCACGCCGTACATGCTTGGATCGGGGGGAAGGACACTCGATGGGCCAGCTCCTGAGTCGTCGAGACGAGGAAAGGAAGAGCCACGTGAGCCGCCCGGACCAGTCGGCTCGTCCTGAGTGGACTGAAGCATTGTTCCGGATGGCGTGGTAACGGTGATTATAGCTGACTGTTGCGGATCAGTAGAGCATTCTATGCGGTAACCGACGGGAAGAAATGTGTTAAACCCTTGGATGAGCGCTGGGTGGCCATTAAAGAGGTGGGAGACGCGTCTGATGACACCTGGCGTGTCTATCCTGTATCAAAAATTAGTATTTGATCCCGAAAAGAACTCGGAGCCACTTACAGCTGACTCTTAAAGTCCTTCATGATGTCCAAAAACTGGTTGTACACATCTGGTTGGTCCTGGAACTGGACCTTGACGGCGTCGAGATAGCTCAGCGCGTCCGTGACATTGAGTTGACGCTCCTGAGGTTGGCCCTCGACACAAGTCACTGGTAGAAGGCGCACGCTGGACGCGGCTGGATTGGAGGACGGGGAAGACGACTCGTGGACCACGGGAGTAGGCGACTGCGTTTGCGCAGGTTCCGCGTTGACTTGTGCGGGCGGCGTGCTGACGTCTCGTTCCTCGGCTGCTGGCGGTAGCTCCTTTGGCTCTTCCTTGCCGGCAATTGCACCCTCTGATGCCTCGCGACCCGTGCGATCGGCTTGGTCAACCTGTTCTTCTGCCGTTTTCACTTCGGTTACAACCATCGCCACGTCCTGCTCTGGTGCGACCAAAGGCTGATCGGACGCACTAGACGCTGAGGCCCGGTTCTCGCCCGCTGTGTGTTCTGGGTTCGACGTAGATTCCAACGCCGGCACAGTCGCAGCGGCGTTGTCGTCCTGGGCGATTGGTTCGGTGGCGAGAGGCTGTTGCGGACGCTGCTTTGGGTCCTGCTCGACGTCCATCGCGACGTCGGGCTTGGTAGAACTTGCAGGTCCACCACTCTCTGGTTCTCGTTCGGCGTCCATTTTGGGGGTCCGTTTGGCAGTCTCGACAGGATCCTGAAAATGACGAGGGCGCCACGAGTGGCTGTGCGCAAGGGCAGATTGTCAAATTCTCACGCTGTCACTTCCAAAGAACGGGGAGAAAGTCCGTTGGGCATATGGTGTAGCTGGTTATCACATCCGCTTAGCATGGTGCTGAATGCGGGGGGTCTCCGGTTCGAGTCCGGATTTGTCCACTTTTTCGCCTTTAATCAGCTGCAATTAAAGTCCAAACTTGATTTTAATTAACATCAATAGTAGCAAGATTGAATCCATTAATAAGAAACTCTTGTTCTCTCTCTCGCACCACTCTTCGCGCATTCAGCCTGTGCATATCAGCTCAGAAAGGGCACTCCTACAGTGTTCTGACTACTTACACCGCCATCATCGAGTTGATATATGCTAGGCGACCGATAAGTCTATCTACTCAACGTGTCCACATTGCACAAGAGTAAAAACACTCGCCTTTGCTAACAATCGCCGTCGGAAGTGCCGTTAAGTAGTTTCCACCTTGTACGATGAACTGTCCGTCTGCGTCACCTCTGTCCTCACTCTGACCATACACATGACATACCAGCAGACACCACGCAATCGAGAGGAGACTAGGAAGCAAATCCTTTTAAGGTAAACTATCTCGGACACCATATTTTTATTCGCCCACCATGTGAAGAGTCCCATGTTGACAAACACGATCGTCAAATGACGGAAAAAATTGCGTGACCTGACGTTCTTCAGTATCTCATGGGCAATAGCATAATATGCATCTTACCTCCGAATTCCTCGACGGCCTTCTCGAAGGTAAAAGAACGCGGACCCTGTTATCAGAACATCGCATATAGCCCCCAGGAACGCCGAACGTGGCGACCACTGATAAACGAAAGGATTAGAACATATTAACAAGTCAAGGATAAAATGGACTCACCGGGCTAGTGGCCAGGAGAGCTACACTCCTAGTGGAAATGCTGTGAGAATAGGTTCAGTTCACGAGGATAGATTATAGAGTGGAAACGTACACAATGTACATCAAAACTTTGAGTGTAACAGCGAAATTTAGTATCTCCACAGAAACTGAGGATAGGTAGAATCACGAACTCATTCCAAATGCTATAAATGTGGGAGAAAGTTAGTTCCACGTCCGCAGGTGTATACTCGATCTACATGCCTAACTGCGTTAATGCTGTCGCCGTCTATTCACGACATCAATAAAACATTGAAAGATACAGCGATCCATGTTACTTACGATCAAAGACGTTATGAGCAAATTCCGTCCACTGACTAATGCGAAACATTTCCCTTGAGAAACCCACGAAAGGAGTGTATGAACTTACTTATCCAGATCCTCTGAGCGTAAAAACTGCCCACGTGAGTTGTGAATATCAAGAACAGTGTGCAAACACGGTCGATACGTACCATTGGACCGTGCAATTTATCGTGTACTAGTCATCTCTGGAATCAGCTCCGAGCCTCATTAAAAGCTCTGGGCAAGAACCTACAGTTACAAACGCGCCTGCCTGGTGAAAGCGTTCCATTGAGACGCCGTCGGCAACAGTTGATTCAATGTACATACCGCTGCTACCCTATATAAAGATCCATTGTCAACAACTAATTAGTCTTCTCCAAACTCTCCACTCACCACGGAAGTCCTGGAGGACAGTCTATGGTGCTCACACCATGGCACACCACGAAGTACTCCCAATAAAGGCCCGCATTAAGATATGTATGCAGGGCATCCACCACGCTTGAATACCCCCACCAGACGTAGAGAGGATTCATCGTCAGCCGACAACGCCAACGCGAAGCTTCGGAGCACGGCAGACATACAAAATGAACGACACCTGTCCATCACCATGTTAAGAATGGACCGGGACGCAAAGCAAACCCGGGCCACACACCAGAGCTTTCAGCGACCTCAAGTCTTGAGGAAAACTCGCAAAGTAGAGCATACACTGTCCAAGCGTGCACCCAAAGAACCTGACAATCATGGTTCAATTAGCCCCATTCTGTCCGGTTGACCTACTTGTCACCATGAATAGACCAGTATATCCGTTAAATCAACCATCTTTGCCACGACCCGGATATGATGCCTGGCGAATGGAGGAAATTTTACTTACGCCATTGACACGATGCACCCTAGTACGGTAGGAGTCAGCAGGATACAACGAGACTGGGCTCAAGCTCACCACACAACCCCGGGCCCCACTGGTGTTCAAATTGAGTCATTGGGAGGTCAGCCTTGAGCCGGAGGGGTGGAAGTTTCGTTTTCTCTCCCCCATGACCAGTGTGACCTATAAGTAGCCGATCGCCCTCGTCGCAGAACGAAATCGTTACATAACGTCCCCCCAATCCCCCAGCACAAAGACACCGCAATAGCCATATCATCAGGGCCATTCCCACAGCACGGTGGGCCCGTACACAGGTATTCTCATCCAAAGCAACTCCGTCGGAAACCTAGCCGGTACCAATACGGTAGCAGGATTACAGCCATTTATTCCGTTGCTATCCTCGCTCTTGCGCTGATCTGAGCCCATTCGGCTCACATCGATCGGATACGTGTATCTAGTCGAAAGGGAAAGCGTTCACGACCATGTCGTAAGTTCCGTGTCATCTACTCACGACCGCCTCGGCAAATAAAGGTTGCCGGAAATGCAGCAAAGTACTCCCCGCCTTGTACAATGTGCTGTACTAGTGACCTGAGTATCACTTGAATTACTTCACGCCGCACGGCGACTGGCATTATATGCAACGTACCTTCTCGACGACATTCTCAAAGGTACCCCGAAGGTATAAAAAAACACGGACCCTGAATGTCACACTGATAGGTCATGAGCATGAGGACAAGAAAACAGTATTTGAGCATACCTGATTAGTAAACTTGTGTGTGATCCATTGGTGGACGGGCACCGATCGGATGGAGGGCTGGAAGGCAGTTACACATCGGATGGTGAGGCTATGAATTCATTCCAAACGCTAGGACATGAGGGCAATGTAAATTTACGCTTTCGAGTGAACCGGAACCACATACCGAATCGCGTCAACGTTATCGTCTTGTATATTATTCCCCTCTCATAAAATATTGCATGGATGCAGTGACTGGGTTGCGTTAGCCACGATCAAAGACGTCGGTAGTACATTTCGTGAACTAGATGGTGTCAAACCATGTGAAACCACAGGAAATTCATAGGACAGTATGAGAACCTCACATCATCTCGCAGCACAACAAAAATCCAATAAAGTGCGACGAAATATGCCCGTAAAACATCCATTGGCCCAGAACGTCCCGTCGAACAAGGCGAGAACCAATTACGAGTCGCCGAAGCCGAAGATTCGATGCAAAGCGGATGTACAGAAGAACGAGACCCTGGAGCAACCCAATTCAGCACGGATCACAAGTGCAACGCAAACCACGCACCACCATGGCGGCCGTCCATGACATCAAGGCTTGAGGGAAACTCTCGAGGTAAAAATTGTACATCCGATAATCTGATCGCCCACCAAGTTCATTTTTGACATCAGTTGGTGCTGCGCCATTGAAAGAAAGTTTGACTGGCAAAATCGTGGCGAATCCTACGCCAATCGTCAACTGGGAATGGTATGCAATGACAATCAGATCAAGCGCACCACAAGCTCCTCCCAACCCCAACCCGAACTCGTGTTTCGAACTTGCAGATATCAATGAATTGGTTTTGAACACAAGAGGACTCTCTTTCGGTTTCATGAAGATAATGGCGCCACGCAGTGGGTCGTGGGTGAAAAAGAAGGCGCACCAAAGCTGTCTAACTAAAGGTCCGACTTGCCGTAGACTTCGTTGGGAAAACTCTATATCAACCCGCAGGGACTCGGGAGATGAAGTGAACGAATACCCTATGAGTAACTGGGTGAGAACACTTGGCACGTAGACATGGTTTAACTTCGATGCTGCTTCACATTGATTGATGAAAATGCAAACAGTACGTTGAGGTATTGCCGAACGAAATACATACAATCACTTGTTAAACTTCTTGAAACGGAGGCCAACCCCTCCCCCAAACATCGCTGCGCCATACTTCATGTTCGTTTACCTCGCCATCCAGTCCCGCCAATGTTGCCGATCCCAAAACTTCCAAAAGCGCCACCGCTTGCGGTGCTCGCTGGGGTAATAGTTTCGCTGGTGGGACTGGTAACGTTTCCAAAGGATCCTTTGTGAGTATGGCTGACCGACGGGCCAAAAGTCGACCGATAGGATGTGGTTGGCATTGCTTGTATCGATAAGAACTTGTTCGGCAAAGGCCTATCCTCCGTGTTGTACTGGAAGATAGTAAGATAATTAGTGGCTGTTATACCTGACAGGGAGCCAAGGGGACGAACCTGGAACTCGAGCCCGATGCTGTCAGCTTCCGAAACGTCCAGCAGTTTGACAAGCTTCTTGCCAATGCCGTTAAGTCGTTCCACATCGTCTTTGCTCCGCGTCCACAACTGGATGCGGTCCACCTTGCTTCTCAGGCTCACGACCGCTCCGCAAATTTCGTCTCCCTCCTCCAGTTCCTGCCCGACCAGCGCCATGGCTAGCCACGCCCAACACCGATCCAGCAAGATTGGATTGTTCTTCATCGTAAGGACCCACTTTCCACCCTGAGCATTTGCGGCATCTTCCCACATAGGCTTGATCCCGGACTTGAAGATGTGGTAATTGGAGTTACGCTCAAGCTTCGAGGGTGGCTTGAGCCAATTGAAATAACGACAAAAGGACTCGACAGTGTCAAATTCACCGATTACGGTGAGCCCTGCCTCGTAATCCTCGGACTCGGGGACAGCTGAAAAAGGGACGCTCTCTTCGCTCGTGACTTTGGTGGTTCCGTATGGAACCTTGGATTTGGTATCGTGATAGATCGTCCTATGTGTATCGGAGAAATATAGCAAGGTAGTTCCTGATATAAGCAGGCTCACACACCAAGTAAACTGAAGGGGATGCTCGGGTGCCTTCATAACCGCACCAGGCGTTTTCGGATCCTCGATCATCTCTGCTTCTGGAGGACGTGCGGATCCGTCAATACTGAGCGATCTCGCCTTGGCCAGACGGGCAGTGATGGCATCGAGACTTGGGATGTTCTTGTACCCTTTGATCTTCTTCTCTGGAGGCTTGGTGACGGATCCGGTTTCCTGATTCAGCTCATTCAGCTTTTCCTGAGTGAGAGGGTCTGTCTCCAGTAGGATTTCCTCCGGGATTGAAGGCGTGTTTGATTTGGGAGGCGTGGCTGTCGTTGTGCTCGTCAGGGCCGGAGATGTCGAGCGAGTGGATGGCGCATTAACGGCGATGGAGTCGTTGGTGCAAGTAGTCGACAAAGAGGTCTGCGAGCCAGTCCGAAGGATAGAGGCGACGAGACGTGGGCGGGCGAGCGAGCTGGTCGCCGATGAGGTGGGGTTGGCCGAGTTGAGGTTGATACGTGCAGCGAGCTGGTTAAGCGAAGGCGGTCGTAGGGCGCTCATTGGGCGCTCTGGCTTTGGAGCGTGCATGGAGGCATGCAAAGACTGCGACGACGGGGGGCTCGACATCGTGAGGAACGTTGACGACGAGTTGGGCGGTCCTGGTGGCAAGAGACAAGACCGACACCAATTTCATCACCACAGCTTGCCGCAAACACACCACTCGACGCTCGTCCTGATCTCAGAAGATTCATTTGGACAAATCCATGCTATAACCCCTGGACTGATAAGCGCTACGTTCAGTCTACAAAATGCCTCTGAGTCAACTTGTCTGCTAGGTCCCAGCCTGGCTATGGAAGTACCAGTAGGTGACGTCTTCCGCGATGTGGTTTGGAACATATTACGTTCCGAGGATGGTTGTGATCAAGGTTCACTAGCCCGTTCAGCGGGAACGAACTGACTTCCTACCTAATGGGCTGCCTAGGGCAGACTAGGAGCGAATCATGTTGGCAACAATGTTGTCAGCGTCGCAAAGGAACACCAAGATGACCATTTGCAAAGGAAACGCAAAATGCGTCACATGAACCTCACCCTCACTTGGGGTCAGTTCTTCTTTGCAGGTTTGAGTCGTTCGACCCTTCAAAAGACCCCACGACACAACCCACTTTCATCGGTGTCATTCGCACTCTGTAATCGCCAGCCCCTGACTCCCTTGTCAAGGTCGAAATGCAGTCACATCCACGCAAAAGCTACCACGCGACTGACTAAGATGCTTGCATCTTGGTTGGACCAGCGCTCTATGTATCACAAAACACCAAGTCCAACACTTCCAAGAAAATACGCGGGAAGACACCAACTGGCAATTGTTGACCTAGTCCTCAGCAGGTGTAAAGAGAACGTTGCTGGTTCTCGTAAGTATATAAGATGCACACAGGGCGTGTGACTGCTATTGACTGACAGCAGAACTTCAACTAGGTATGGGTCAACACAAGTAGTATCCTGGTACTGAGTCTTTAGGTTCCATTTTGAGTTTTCCTTGAAGACGTAGTCCGGGATTCTGGTGTTCGGATCATCATCTTGCATGCCTAGTACGTGGCATGGCTGTGGCAGGTACACCTGCCATCGTCTTGCACGTGAAGCATTGCCACTGAGGTTGCAAGTTGCCCAGCTAGCGAGTTCATCTCGACTTGGTCCGAGTTGCAGCACGTGTTGCTCCTTTATAAACATTCATACCTTGTCCCCTGTTGTATTCAATACTGTCTTCATCACTTTGGCAACCCCAACTGTTTTCCACACCTCTCCTCACCTCCTGCTAACTCGTTTCGCCTCCAAATCTCAATCCGCTGTCGTTCATGTGGTCCCTGGCACATTCTTGGTAAGTCTGTGCGTCACCCATCACAACCACTTCCTCATCCGGATCGCCTGGAGCTTGGAGCTTGGCCCAGCGAGCTCTCTCCTCCCCCTTGCTCCAGCTCTGACGTGTTTCGTGGCGTCTTCTGCCTGTTCCTAGCATCCTCTGCTCCTCGTGACACTCCGACAGAGTCTGACCTGCCCGGCTCATCCGTGGTAAGTTCATCTTTCATCTTTGGAGCTCATACCCCACACACCTTGAGTTTGACTTTGCTTGGTTCGTTCGTGACATCTTGTCGTGGTGGTGGTATAGTTAAGTTGCCAATGTCCTCGTGTGCTCCCGGATGCTGATGTGACCACGTTGCAGCCAACAACTTCGGCGTGAGCCTACCTGGCTAACAATCGATGCGCTGTCATGACGTCATCTCCCGCCATGCTCCCCATCTTCATGAAATTCTTTGTTGGTAGCTGATATTGAGGTTTGATCTATCTCATCTCGACGATTATGATCATTATCTTGTCTGACGGGCGAGACCAAAATATCAACCAATCAGACACCTCGATCTCACGACCGTAAAGGACCGTAATCCGGCAAAGCTCTGCCGACCGCATATTTCATTTCACTCGTACGGCGGCCTGACGTGACCATGACTCAAGGTTCGTTCCGCTTGTTTCCGTCGATTGATGTATGACATACCTAGCTAGACGAGTCGCGGGACGTGGGAACATAACATTTACTAACAACAGCAGACGACGGGGGGTCAAGTCAAGCAACTATGTACTCACATACCAAAGGCCTCATAACGAAGTGATCACATCCACGGTCAGGTTTGCTGAGTAACGTGGCATTGTTAAACAATTTTGCCTTAAAGTTAAGTCTGACGGATCAATTCTCATGGTTTTTGCATAGCGTTGAACTTACTTTTTCGTTGGAGCTAGAACGACGTCCCCGTGTTATGGTTCGTGATGGGTCACTGATGGAGCCATTGGGCACCTGTGCTGCACGTTCAGCACGTCCATGTTGCGGCGGACGCCAGCGGTTCACATTGGTACATCCAGTGCTCTCTTCCAGGCAAGCGATGACAGGTGAGACCAAAACCAGCAATCGCATCAGAAAGGCGAGGTAAAACATTGTATACCTTCTCACGAGGGACTTCTCGCCCTGAAGCAAGATCGAGCGCTGCGGTGGTCTTCCCCCAAGGCCCTGCATCCCTGCATCCCTACATCCCTGCTTCCCTGCTTCCCTGCATCACCATATTCAAATTTCTCCCTGGCCTCTTCCCTACGGATCCCTTGCTAGGGACCACTTGGTTCCTGTCGGGGTGGGTCTGTTCGTGGAGATTCCTGAAAATCGCTCACACCCCATTCACCATATATTACGCCCCACTCGACATTGACAGGAGAACTTACATCCCTTCTCCCAACTCATTCAACAGGTCAAGCACGCACCAAGATAGAGCCGCCATGTCTGGGGGTGCGTTTCCCTCGCCCGAGACGGTGTCTGCCCTGTTGAGTGAGTACCCAATCTCATCGGATACCACCCAACCAAGTGAACTCTCGCAAGTTTTGTCGACCGTTCTTCACGGGTTAGCTCTGCTCCTTACATCATTTCGACTCTGGTTTCGATACCACATCCGGCGGCTTTGGTGGGACGATGTCTGGGCCGCCCTGGCACTCGTCTGTGATGCTGTCTGTATGGTGACGGCGTGGACGCTTACCGCACCAGCCGACGACCCATACATAAACTTTGAGGCTTTCCGTGAGCAACCTCTTTTTTCCGTTGAGGTAGCTGTGTATCTCATTTAAATAACTCCCGTCATTTAACCGCCTAGCCACCGCCGCGCAGTCACGTAGCGTCCATATCGTCTCTTACTGGCTCAGCCTCCTCTTCTACACGTGCTCAATATGGTTTGCCCGTCTGTCCATCGTGTTCTCGGTGGTCCGTATCGTCCCACCAGCCCGGAGTGTCAACATGATGACCTTTGGCACTGGCGTGGTATTCGCTTGTATGTGGGCCTACGTCCTCGCTTCCAAAACGGTCGTCTGTGCCACGAACAAGTCGTGGTACCATGCCGTCATCCCTGAATGTACGATGCCAAACTGGGTCGCCATCTCCGAAGTCTGTAGTACGTTTGTCTCCACTGCTGTTCTTCTTTGCCTGTTCACTCGACTCCCTCTCCCTCTTTTTAGCCGATACAGTGTCAGATGTCATCCTCGTAGTCCTCCCGTTCCGTTTGCTTTGGCGCGTCAAGCTACCCTCAAACGAGCGCATCATGCTCCTTTCCGTTTTCTCGACCAGTATCTTGGTGAGCGTCGTCAGCGCGGTACACACCTCGTACATTATCCCAACGGCTTCCTTCCTCGGGGGTGCTACAGCAGAGATAGAGGTGCGACCCATTCCCCCCTTGTTCTCATGTCTTCATACGCCAAACCCCGCTGACGTTCGAACGAACAGAGCGCAGTCTCTCTCATCGTCTGCAACCTCCTCGTCCTCGTCACCTTCGTCTACCGCGTCACCAGAAACGGGCGAGACCTCACCGCCGGGCTCCTCGACAAGACCCCGGCTTCAAACCGCCTCACCACCGTTGATCTCGATGTCTCTGGAGGCTCGCTGTTCACGACGACGACTACCGCGGGAACTTTCACGGGAACGGGCACAGGTAGGACTGAGGATGCGGGCGCACAGCTCACCGCAAGCGAAGCTGGAACGGATGTCTCGAGTGTCAAGTTCGCTCGTGTGGACGAGAACGACGCCATGCTTAATCCTGGTTCCGTTCTTTGCGGTCCGACCGCGAGCAGGGTGTGAACCCCACCGATGGTTACCCACACGAAATGAAATAACAAGAACGGTGGACGTTCCCCTTCGGGTTACCCCCCAAGTAGGGAAAACTATGGACGTTCCGTTTTGCCAATGCGCTCCTCTGCCCCACGAGGCATTGACGTTGATATTGACGTTGACTGGCATTGACATGTGTCTGTCATGTCCTCCGCCCCGTCTCGTCCACGTCATATTCGTATTTTATGTTTCGCTGACAGGTTTCTTCTTGCTTTGTTTGCTTCTTTTTCTTGCCCCCTTATGACACGATAAGTAATACCATCTTACCTTATAAATCGTACAACTTTTCCTCCCTCTTCACCTCTTTCCCTTTTTTCCTTCTCCGTTGTTGCTGTTGTCGCGACGCGAGAACGACCTCGACGACGGGACGCGGACATGCAACCCACTTTTATTCCCCACTCCTTTATGCAAGTAATTTACGCGTGCCGACCTGGCAGACGCGCAGGATGGGTTGGGACGCACTGGCCCACCCGCCTATACACCTCTCGAGCTCACTGGCGCCTCCTTTTTCTTCTTTTCCATCGGGTCTATACCCTCTTGACACGATATCGTTATCCCTATCTCTCGTGAATCGTTCGTCTTTTCCTTCCATCTTTCTTTTTTCGATCATTGTATCCACTGAAAATGAAGGTCGGGTGCAGCGGACGTCACTCCTTTCACTCCTTCTCTCACTCTCCCTTTCTTCCCCTGTGGGCATGGTGGTACACCCTCGGGGTGTACAAGGACTTGGAGGAACGCAGTACAACTTGTACATGTAGTCACCACTCCCTGGTGTATCCTCAATGTCACGGTTTCAAAACTCTAAGCGTTCACCGAGCCCATTCATCGCTCAGAGTCGCAATGTCATCACTTGGATGCAAGTAAGCATTACAAGTAGATATCAAGACATGAAGTGGGGTATATATTGAAATTCTCTACAACCGAATCAAAGAATTCATGCTGAAACAACAACAGGAAAAATGAGGCAATGTGTTTCAAAGGCGAACACGCGCCATCCCCATCAAACCATCCAAACCATCGACCACCCACGAACTTCACCACGCTTTGATACCCCACCCAACGAGTGAAAAGAACAAGGGCATCCCCTCGGTGCTGATGATGCCGATGCCAGCGTACACGACGACCTTGGTGAGCACTGTCCCGAACGCAACGTCAGCGTACCACAAAAGAAGACGGAAACGAAATCGAAAAGTGAAACACGCACCATCGGCATCATAATGCTTCACTTCCTTCGTCCCCACCTCCTCCACCTTGCCCCCACCCTCTAATCCAGAACTCGTGCCCGTCCCCGCCCCACCGTGCTTACTATGGCCTCCATTCAACCCCCTCCGCTTGATTGCTTTCGCTTTCACCGCCTCCGACCCATTCACCCCACTCACCTCCAACGTCCCCGGAAGATCAATCACGCTCGGGATCGGACGCAACCCTTTCTCCATCGGCAGCCGCCCATAGTCTGTCGCGGGCGTGTAGAACCGCCGGTGTGGGAGGTCAAAGTGGGGCGCAAGCGCACGGAAGACAGGGGGGAGTACGGCGTGTAAAAAGGATTTCGCGAGAAGTCGCCAGATAAATATGACTAGGATGCCTATTGGTAAAAAGACGATGTCAGGACGGACGAGAAGAACAAACGCCAGACGCACCGAAGCCAACCTTTAATCCTGCCAGACTCCACCACCGCATCCTCTCCTCCCACGTCCAGGTATCGCCCTGCCCTCCAAGCATGACCGTATCGAAAAACTTGGCATCAAACCCCGCATATACTGAATGCCACCGCGCTAAATAAGTGCCGAGGACCACGGATACGAACGCGATCGCGTCTTCGAAACATGGACAGTCGTCCACGGGTTGTGGGTGGTAGTGAACCAGAAGCAGACACGAGGGTACGAGGACGAGCGGCACTGGAATGTGTGTCAAGCACGTCAAGCAAGGTGGATACGATAGCACGGCGCTTTACCGATCCAGGATCCACTCTCTAACCAACGTTCCACCGTATCGCTCGTGAGCAAGTACACTGCCCAGATAGCAGCTCCGAGTGTCACGCCGACGCCACAGTCTGTGAAAGAGTGCATGCCGGTGTGGATCCGGCCAAAGACGATAGTGATGGCGTATAACACCAATATTCCGCACGAAATCCAGTAGGTCGTGCTAGATATGGCCGAGTAATCCACGTAGGCGGAGTGAACCTGGCCGAAGATGAACAGCGCCATGGACACGCTGTTGGTCGAGTGTGTCGATGGGAAACCGTATTCGAGGTGATGCGTGCCAATAGCTATACGGCGACTCGATCCATAAGTGATAGGGGACGTGGAAAGAGGCACGTACTTAGACGGTTTACAGGAGGTGCAAAGGGGCGAGGTGAACAGACAAGGTCCTTGATAAACGACGAAAAGTAGACACCGGATGCCAGAACAACTACAAGGCTAGGCAGGCCAGTAAACACACGATATTGTATGCCGAACCACAGCACTCACCCTCGCCCAACCTCTGGAAACCCAAAAAAGAAGAGAAGCGGAAGTGCAATCATGAAAAAGGTATGCGTTCCGAGCGCAGAGGAGTACAGAAAATAGCTGTCCAGCCATGGGCTCTGGAGGAGCGCCTAACGATTACGCCGAGTCAGCCAAGCCGTAGTATGGCACCCGTTCAGGCGCTCACCTGTAGGCGCGCGATGACGCTACTCTCGCGGGCAACGGCTTTGACGAGATGTCTGCGAATCGCTGCTCGCCAGCGTGGGAGGGTCGCATTGTAAACGTCGTCTGGGAGTTGTCCAGGTGTACTCCGAGAGGACTCGAACGCTTGGGTGTCGGCGTCGAGTTTGGACGGATGGTTGGCTGTGAACGGCGGCATAAAAATCGGACTGGGTCGTTGGAGGGAGTCCAGGAGGTCGTCGTCGGTGTCGTGGTTGTGGTAGTGGTGGGCAAACGAGCGAAAGAAGCGGGCTGATTATGAGACAGAGCGTGTTTGACAGCACCCCTAAATGGCTCCATTCTCACAACGGCTACAAATTTACCCGTAGGCGATTAACACATCCGAGATACGCTATACAGAGACGATAATAATCTACTATTCCGTATCCTAATCCGCATCGTTATATTTCGTCTTCGTCACGAAACGGGTCCCAATCAAACGGCTTGTCTGGAAATATGTGATGTCGCGGTTTTTTGCTGTCGTCGTCTTCCGCAAGCTGGTCCTCCTCGGGCTCTTCGTCGGACAAGCCAGCATCCTTCATCCCATCCTTGGTCAGCT